>CM035840.1:201289265-201499265 GCA_020510985.1 Pholidichthys leucotaenia
AAGGCCAAAGGCCGTCGCTTCAGCCGAACTATCATGGACGTGAAGCCGACAGGGTTTACGATCTACAAGAGGAGTGGTTCATACCACTATGTTCCCAATCATAACGAAATCGTAATCAGAGATAACTGCGTCTGGACATTTCCACCTCGACCTGATCACATGAAATCCGGGGACTTTGAGAATTGCGTGAGTTATTTAGAAGTCACGGGATTTGAACTGTTACCGGCTTTCCTCGAGGCCAGGGCTCGCAGTATTCTGAGTGGACCGAGGGAACTAGAATGTCTGCTTGACACACAAATAGCACAAACGTGTGCCGTGATGCCTAATGTGCCATCGCACAAAATTGCACGTAAAATTGGCACGACCGTTGCCTACGCACTCCTGGATCTGATCGAGGGTTTCAATGTGGCATATATCAAGAAAGACAAAGAGAGGATATTCCCGTTACTCTTCTCCCATAGGGTGAAGTGTTCCGCGTGTCACATGGAGCCCTTCGCCCGTTACTACTGGCCCCGGAAGTGGCATTCTAGAGTGCCACTAGTGCCAGAACTCATACAGTGGTGCATGAGGTCTTTCCGATGGTCCGTGTGCATGGACATCGAGAACAGATACGTGTCGAAGACCAGGTGGCCATCGATCTCCCCGGTGCTCTTCAGAGAGACCGAGGTAGGTTGGCCACGTGTGGTAAGCGGCTGTACATCCATGGAATTGTGGACCATGCCTAATGACTACAGCGTGATCTACGTAAAAGGCCACGGGCTGCCTCACGCATCTTTGGAAATGACCCGTTACATACTAAGAAACATATCCGATATCGTAGGCGAGTCCATTAAAGCGGTATCGACAGGAGATATGACTGTGTCCTATTCGATAGGAAGCCATTATTGCTCATATCTCGGGGTTTCCTGGTTTTACCCGGTAAATCCTTGCAACTCTTGCGCTGTATTCTCTCGGTTTAGTACACACCCTAGCTTGAGGGTCGAACCCACTGTTAAACTCTCCTGAGAAACCATGAGGACTGGCTACAGCATTATTATGCAACATCCCTCTGCCGTCTTGTGTCCGGGAATCGGGTTGGCAACTGCATATCATCGTATCAGACGGACGCAAAACTGATGAGGACGTAACATCCTTTGTGAAACAACTTTGGGAAAGCTACAAGTATTTCTTTGGTTCTACATGGGTACCCAGGCAATCGATAAGTGCAAAATATGATGAAGCGGACTTTGACAGTAACCGAGGGTACCTTGTACTACGATCTCTCGACCGAGAGAGCACAAGTGGAAGCCGTGAATGGGAGCGTGCGTCTGTTGACAATGTCATAACGGCCGTCCGGAGTAGCAAGCCTGCTCTAGGAAGCGTATTCCGTACCTCTCAACAGGACAGAGAATATCTACACGACTTGTCTGGTGGAGAGAAGATAAAGTTTAGAATGTCAGTTTAGCGTCCCTTTTTTTTTTTACATACCATAGAGTTTCACCTATAATGTGCTGGTATGACAATAAAGACATTGTGAATCCCGTTGCCCGTGTCACACCCTATACTGATTTAGACTTGTTTGTACGTAGAAGCCTGGTATAGAAAGTAAATGCACCGTAAACCCATTGCCTGTGTGTGTATGACATCCTTTGTTTATTTAGACACGTATGTATGTACATAACCTAGTATGACAAGACAATATAAATCCCATTGCCCGTGCTGCATCATGTACTGATTTAGACTTGTTTGTACTATGACAATAAAGACATTGTAAATCTGTTGCCCGTATGACATCCTTTATTGAGTTAGACATGTTTGTACTTAGACATTGTAAATCCCACATCCTTTATTGAGTTAGACATGTATGTGCACAGAAAACCCTATAAACATCATTACACATACACATGTGCAAAATAAAGCTGTCGTGTGATTTACTGTTGGGTAGGGACATATAGTCATCGCTTCCACACAGATCACGGTATTTGAAAGTGAACCAGTGTGTCAACAGATGAAGATCTTGTGAACAAACAGAGCTTTTGCTTTGCAGATATGACAAGTAAGTGTCCTCTTGTGTCTGTCAAGCAGCTGAACCACGCACTCGCGGCACAGACAGTGACCACAGCCTCCCATCGTAAACTCCAGCGGGGCACTGAGACACACGGCACACTTAGAATCGTTGGGTGGAGGAAAATCTTCCTTTAGCATGCGTATGAGCGAATCCTCCTCTGTCCTGGCAACCTTTGTGGGAGACATGTATACCGGTTCAGTCATAGATTGGCGGCCTTGGGGACCGATTCGGAGAGGCATGACCGGAGGCTCGCATGGCCGATTGTTCAGGGTGTATACCACGTTAAACGTACCAAATTCCCTGTACGAGTCATGCATGAGTTGTTCGGCCGTCAGCTTCAAGGAAAAGCATTTACCGTCACACATTAGAGAGTACGCATTCTCCTTTGTTTCGCCACCAAAGCAGCTCAGCGCCAAGCTATTGGCCACCGTGTCCTTGTAAAAGAGGGGAACCAAGGTCGTGCGGACGCTGTTGCAGCCCAGACCCCTGACAGCCGCGTTGTCGCTGCCGATCAATATCTTATTACCATCTGAAGCACTGTCATCAAGCTTCCTTTTGCGACGTTGAGGCCTTTGAGGCCTGAGTGCAATGTAGAGCGAAGAGCACACATCCAGATCGGCTGGATAATCTACACGCACGGGTTCTTTGGTGTCGATTTTGTAGAGTCTGAGTGTGAGCCGTGATCCTGGTGGTAGCACTTTGACTGGAAAGTAAGCACTGACAGTTCCCAATGATAGCCAATTGTGACTTTGATGACGGGCAACGTCGAAAAAGATTCCAAGGTTGTCCAGCTTAAAATTTCTTCTTTTCAGAAGCGAACGGAGACTCTTGGGAAAAAGGTCGAGAAGTTTTTCTTTTAGAAATGTGTATACGTTCAGGTGCACCAGTTGGTTTCTTTCTGTTGTTCTTATTGTGTCATTACTCCACAGGTCTCTGGAGTATGATGAATCTCGGTTAGCTGACCATGTAAAACAAAGGCTCATAGATTCACCTAGATCATGAGGACTCTGCACTTTGTTTAACAGATACATAGAATCAGATTTTGATATAGCTCTATCCAGTTCACTTGCCATGTTGACAGACTGGTGTCGTGCACTTTGTGTAAGGTGAACCTGGGTACTTTGAGCCGGCTGAGAGAAATTGTAAATTGTTTAAAAGAAAAGCAAGGTCGGGACTTAGCCTCGGGAGGGAAACCTTATCAAGGTGATGAAATAGGAAGGTCGGTGAAGAAGTCTTTGGTCAGAAAATTTGCGCATGGTCGGGATCTGTGAGTCGGCTGAGAGAAATTGGAAATTGTTAAAAAAAAAAAGCAAGGTCGGGGCTTAGCGTCGGGAGGGAAACCTTGTCAAGGTGGCGAAATAGGAAGGTCGGTGAAGAAGTCTTTGGTCGGGAAAAATTGCACATAGTCGGAAAAATTGGAAGGTTGGGGCCGATTGGAGATTGGTCCACAGCGATCATAAAAGATGGAGCCTTGTGTTAGGATGGCTAACCCGCAGAGCTGCTATCTCCATGATCATACTGGTGTATACATGAAATTAAATTTCAAAAGTCAAAGCTCGGCCTGGATTTTTCTCTTTTTTTTTGGCCCAGAAATTTTATATACTTACAAAAGACAACTGTCCTAGTGTGAAATAGCTTCTAAGATGGCATGTTCTAAAGCGACTTCAGAGCTTCTAGCATGTCGAGACCAGCTCCTGGTAGACCGGAATCCCAGTTGCGATTTGAAGAAAAGCCAGTAAGTGTTTTTGTTCAGCTTTAGCTTTTTTTTTTGTTTTATTAAATCCCAATTTTCTTTCAAAGGATCATGTAACCTGTATTTATTATATCCGCAGCTCTAAACTGACTGGAAAGCGAATCAAACAGTTCTGCCTGGACGAAGCAAAGAAAGCTAAAAGTTGTCATGATTACCACAACTGCCTAATGATGACCATCGGACCGAAAGACGGAAAGATAGGAAATCTCTTCAGGATAAAATACCTCAAGGAGAAAAGACTGGGTGCACCCTATGTCAGGCTGACATGTCTTACAGACTGCATCGATGATGACTGGCCCTGCTACCCCCACAAAGATTGTTGTGGAGATCTGCACATTAAACGGGTGGTATGTATGCCGGTTAGAATCCTTCTAGATCTGCTGCACCTTATGAAGACCGGCAACTTGAAAATCGCAGATGGTTATTCCGAATGCTACTATGACAACATGAATCGTGGTGATGTCCACGTTGATGTTTCTGGAAAATCTGTGTATTTTGAGCTATTCCTCGAGAAAGAAGATAGGCTCGGCATAATGAAACTGCCACGCAACATGGCTGTTGATCAGAAACATGGTAAAGTACCGGAAAAAATGAATGAGATGTTGGGCATATACAAGCAGAGTCGAGGGGGTGTGTTTCTTTCAACTCAAGGCGATGAGATCTCGCGTTGCAAAGAAGGCGACGACGAGGAATTCGGTTTCATCTTCCCCTTGTGTCACAGCGGACAGTTTGCACAAGTGATCGACTGTCTGCACAAATGGCTTTGGCATGAGTATGAGACCAAAGACCTGGTGATCAAGTGCAACGTCCCCAAATGCATGACTCTCTTCCCCATGCCCCGAGAAGAGGATAATTACGTTTACAGCGAGTACACTCTGGCAAACTACTGGCCTGAGCTATCTGCCTCGGAGCTCGAAGACCTGACTAGGTGCGAGGGCCCGGTAAACGTGACTATGGTTCCGGACAACGATGAAGTTCCCAACGTTAGATATCACGTCGGTAGCCGCTAACAGCGCAGCGTGTCTATGGACGTGCAATATTGGGGAAGGTGTTGTTCCGCTTCAATATTGTTATATTATGTGATTATGTAAAACCTTTATCTCTTTCATTCCCTATGCTCAGTATAATTTTTTTTTTCAAATGATATATATATATATATTACTTTTGCATGATAATGAACCGGGTCTTTTTCCTGTGTATATAATGTGGGTTTATAGTGTCTGTGCAAACATCGAATGTTAAATAAAAATCCCAGTAACACGAGTTTATGCCTCTTCTGTTTACTAAAGGGTTCTGTGTTAGCTGCTTTTTGGTGATGAGGCATTTCTTTCAATAAAATACAACAAGTCCACACACTAAATTCGTATTCCAGTGTTATCTGTTACACAGCTCTGTGCTCTGTGTCCTACTCTGATAAGGGACATATAGGGTTTATGTATGGAGTAACATTTGTGCAACCCTGGCATATAAAGGGGTCATCGCCCGGCTGTGTGTTTAGATTTTGACATTGCTCAGTGAGTCTGCAAGGTAGATTGGTGTCAGTGCACCACAGGGAAAATGACTCACTGATTTATTATGTTTCGCTTACTGAATGTAAATAACTAGCAGAGAAAAGGCTGCCATATTTGTCAACGACTATTTATTTCACAAAATCATGCACACCACATTTTATATAGAAACTCACAAGTTTGTATTCAATCCATGACCCAAGAACATTTCACAATAATACAAGACAATAGCTAAGAAGCGGTGGTTATGTGTAATGCCAGCTAATAACACTTCGTGTCCGCTCAGCTGTATAGGATGCAGTGCGCAGCGTGTCTGTGCACTGACTGTCATCGGATCATGGCCCAGGCGTCACCCAAGTGTGGTCGTGCTGATGGTCCATGTACGGCAGCAGCTGAAGGTATATCAGAGTGTGGTTCTCTTTGTAAAACTCATCGCTTGTTCTGTGCAAACCGTTTTCTGGGTTCGTGTGCAGGTCGACGATTAGACTGTCATCCGTCACCATCTCCCGGAACAGAGGTATCATGGAATACGCAACGAGTAGCATTGAGTTGTCCCCCACGGCAATGCATGGTATGTAGCCTTTCCTCCGGGCCTTGGCGATGAAATATGCGGTTTCGTGGGCCTTCCCGGATAACACATACTCAGCGATGGCCTTCCAACCTCTCTCAAGCACACTCGCGTGATTCTCGATCACTTCTCTGAGTTCGGGATCCGCGCTGTCCAGATCACAATTCCCCTGTGTGAAGACCATGCTAAGGCTGGGGTATGAACACATACCGTTCTTGGCATACACCACAGGCACCTTGTCCGCGGTGAACACAATGTCCATGTCAGCGTACATTATCGCGTTTCCCTTGTTGGTGTCCAAGAACCTCACGTACTGCTGTTTATCCTCAGCCCAGGCCTTACGGCGCAGTTCCTGGAGTACACCCTGGGCGTGTTTGATCACAGCTAGACGCAAATGATCCATCAGGTTGAGATCCGCTGTGTAAAAGTCTCTGTAACTCGCAGGGGGTATGACATCGGGCATGTCCTCCAAGCACAGGATGACGATGTTCCTCTCGTCTTTGAAGTGACGCAGGATCTTTGTCTCTTCCATCCGGGGTAGGTTCAGGCGAGAGTAGACGATCAGGTTGGGGATGCTCTGCGTCTCCAACATCGCAGCCTGACCCTTGAGCTTGGATACATAATCGAGGTAAATGCCGTTGATCGGTGTCGTTCCGTCAGGGATTCCGGTTTTCCTCACTGCGACCCAGGTGTGAAACACGAGATTCGGAGTCAGCGCCTCATAGCTCGAGTCCAACCGGAACCCCGCAAAGTGGTCGTATAGAAACTTTGTAACCTGCTCAAAGTAAGAGCTTTGTGAAGTTGCCATCCCGCTTCGGTTTTGTACGTCTTTTTGCTGGTGTCATGTATTGGTCTCTGCGCGTCGTAGTAGCATTAGTATCCGATGCGACAAAGGTGCGTGTGCTTCTGCCTGTACTCCTGCGAGCTGAATTCTTGATAACACATGGCTTATTGGTTTACTGTATATATATACGCCGCCAACACAGGGAGAATACAGGATACAAATACAAAAAACAAAGACACTCACCCCAAAATCGAGTGTGCTTCTGCCTGTACTCCTGCAAGCTGAATTCTTGACAAGATAACACATGCGGCCGGTTTATTGTATATATACGCTGCCGACACAGGGAGAATACAGGATGCAAATACAAAAAAAAAAAAGACACTCACCCCGAAATCGACGAGCCCCTGGTTCCCCCAAATTTTTTTAAAATTTTTTCACTCAGCCCCTTCCCCCCGAGGTCACCGGGTGTCCCCGTTAACCCTTGTGTGACCCCCGGGGGTCACCCGGACCCCACCTCCTCGTATCTTGTCCCAGCGCCCCCTAGCGGTCTGGGTGTGTGTTTGGCGGCGGTGGTTAGACCGGAAACTCAACCCACTATATCGACATCCCCCCCCCCCCCATCGCATCATAACGCCCCCCTAGCGTCCTGGGGTGGGGTAGTGGGGGTGGGGGTCAAGAAGACCCCCCGTCGCCACCAAAAGCCGGAAACCCCAACCCCAAGACCCCTCCATCATATCATAGCGCCCCCTAGCGGTCTGGGGTGGGGTAGTGGGGGTGGGGGTCAAGAAGACCCCCCGTCGCCACCAAAAGCCGGAAACCCCAACCCCAAGACCCCTCCATCATATCATAGCGCCCCCTAGCGTCCTGGGGTGGGGTAGTGGGGGTGGGGGTCAAGAAGACCCCCCGTCGCCACCAAAAGCCAGAAACCCCAACCCCAAGACCCCTCCATCATATCATAGTGCCCCCTAGCGGTCTGGGTGTGTGTTTGGTGGCGGTGGTTAGACCGGAAACTCAACCCACTATATCGACATCCCCCCCCCCCCATCGCATCATAGCGCCCCCCCTAGCGTCCTGGGGTGGGGTAGTGGGGGTGGGGGTCAAGAAGACCCCCCGTCGCCACCAAAAGCCGGAAACCCCAACCCCAAGACCCCTCCATCATATCATAGCGCCCCCTAGCGGTCTGGGGTGGGGTAGTGGGGGTGGGGGTCAAGAAGACCCCCCGTCGCCACCAAAAGCCGGAAACCCCAACCCCAAGACCCCTCCATCATATCACAGCGCCCCCTAGCGGTCTGGGTGTGTGTTTGGCGGCGGTGGTTAGACCGGAAACAACCCACTATATCGACATCCCCCCCCCCCCCCCCCATCGCATCATAGCGCCCCCCTAGCGTCCTGGGGTGGGGTAGTGGGGGTGGGGGTCAAGAAGACCCCCCGTCGCCACCAAAAGCCGGAAACCCCAACCCCAAGACCCCTCCATCATAGTCACTTATTAGTGTTCAGCAGTCTGATGGCAGAGGGGAAGAAGCTGCGAAATCCTATGAGAAAAAATAGCCTTCCTATAGGAAACCAAAGAAATGACAGTGGTTTGAGTCGACGATGAATTTGGAGGAAATTTTCACCAGAAGGGACTCTACGCCTGGAATCAAACCCAATAAATTTATAGGGATCACACATGTCAGCTTGTGCATAGAGAATGTTTTGGGGTATCTATTTCTTTATTTTTGTTTAAATTGTCCAAGCATCGTACATACTTCTGTGCAATACGTGATGTATGGGAGCATTAATGAATGTTAAAAAAAAAGTGTATATAGTGTTTCTTTTTTTGGGAGGGGAGAGAAACGTCAGGTCTCTATCCTGTTAAAATATAAGTCAGTGGAATGCAGAGAGTGAGTGCACTGCGTTTGTCTGTGAGCGCGCGCGCGCACACACACACACACACACCCACACACACCCACACACACACACACACACACGCTCACACAGGGACAGTTTCTTTCCTCAGTTCATCACTCTGAAACACACGCTCTCACACACATGCATACATCCTTGTATGCGTTGTGCATATTTGGTCAGCTTTCTGTCCATTGTGCTTTTAAGGTCCCCCCCCCCCCAAAAAAAAAAAAACCAACACCGGTCACAGGAACAATTCTTTAGCCCAAGTCAAAGGTCCTTGTATGCGTTGTGCATATTTGGTCAGCTTTCTGTGTGTGCTCTCTCACACACAGAGAGAGTGGTGGTCAGGGGCTGTCCACATACGCACACACGTTTGAGTCAATGATGAAGAATGTTTGGGCATTTATTCTTTTATTTAGCTTTATTTACCTTTTATTTATTTATGTTATATACCTAAACTCAGTGTAAATGGTGTAGAGATTGAAAGGGTATCCGGAACTAAATTTCTTGGAGTAATAATTGATAATAAACTGTGTTGGAAGTCACATATTAATTATATTAAGGGTGAAGTATCCAAATCAATTGCAATATTACACAGAGTGAAATATTTGCTGAATCGACCCACACTATATACCTTGTATCATTCATTAATACTCCCATACATGACATATTGTAATGAAGTATGGGGAATACATATAAAACAAACGTACATCCACTCTTTACGCTTCAAAAGAGAGCTATTAGAATAATAAACAAAGCGGCTTACAGGGAACCAACAAACCCACTTTTTCTTAAACTAAAAGCTTTCAAGTTGAAAGATCTGGTTGACTTTAAAACTGCAATAATAATAATGTTCAAAGTGAAGAATCTATCACTGCCCGCAAATATCCAAAAGTTGTTCCAAATAAGGGAGAGACAAAATCACTTCAGAGGAACATCAGAATCAGAAGAATCAGAATCAGAATCAGGTTTATTGCCATTGTTCATGTAGTACACAAACTAGGTATATATAAACATGTATATTTCAAAAGCCTACAGTGAGAACTACCACCAAGCAACACTGTGTCTCAGTGCAAGGAGTCAGATTATGGAACGATTTTGGACCCGAATTAAAATCATGTACAACGCTTGGACAATTTAAACAAAAACTAAAGGAAGAAATACTCCAAACATATATATATACAAGATGACACGTAAAATCACATAAGGATTGTCATATCCAGTCTGCGTTGTGCTGTTACTTAGTTGTTGTTGGGTTTTTTTTTTGTCACATTTTGTCTTAGCTTTGTTCTGAATTGTAATCGCTCTTGTTTTGTTTTGTTTTGTTTTTTTTTTCCCTTTGAATTCTTGGATGGAATATGGGTGGGCAATATAAGCTGCGGCTTCAGCCATCACCCATTTCGGATAACATTTGTTGAACTGTATAATCAGAGGAGTCATTGTCTAATTTGGCCTTGTTGGATTTTCATTTCCCCCTTTTGCTATATTATTCAGTTCCTTTTAACCTGTACTATCCGAAACAAATAAAGATTCATTCATTCATAAATAAATAAAGATTCATTCATTCATTTGAGTTTAAACCACCCGTCACAGGAACAGTTTCTTTCCTCAAGCCATCGTCACTGTGATGAACTCCCAACATTCACCTAGTCCTACCTGTTTGCTGTACTCATGACTTTTCATCCATTATTACATTGCACATAAGTCTCACACTGCTTTTTACTTCGTTCACATTATGTCACCGAATCTGATTTCACACTGAAATACTGTATGACTGTATATTTTTTTTTCCATATATTTCTGCAAAGTGTGGATAGTCTGAGTAAATAACTGCATATATTCCTGTATACCGTATATTTGCATCTTTAAAAATAAACTAATCAGCCAAGACATAAAATGAACGAGCGATGACGTCTGGGGAGAAAAAATCCCTCCGAGGCCAGAAAATGCTACAATTACCTACTACTCCTTACAGACCCATAAAACGGACAAGAGATTACGTCTTGGGGATGGGGGGAGGGGGGGTCCTTCACGAAACCGGGCCGTAGTGCCGTACTCATGACTTTTCATCCATTATTACATTGCACATACGTCTCACACTGCTTTTTACATAAAATGAACGAGCGATGACGTCTGGGGGAGAAAAATCCCTCCGAGGCCAAAAAATGCTACAATTACCTACTACTCCTTACAGACCCATAAAACGGACAAGAGATTACGTCTTGGGGATGGGGGGGGGGGGGGTCCTTCACGAAACCGGGCCATAGTACCAAGGTCCAGTCGCGAACTTGCCCATCGTCCCCCGAGGACGGACGACAGGAAGTCACGTTACTAAGGGTCCCTCGCTTCGGGTCCGTGACTGCCAATTCCCTCGAGGACGAAAAAAAAAAAAAAGAAGCCCAAGGACCTCACTCTCTTTTCTTTCCCTCTTGCTCGCTCCCTAGCATCTCTACGACATGTCGCTCACGCGTCCATGGACCGGGAGGAAAGAGGAAGAAGAAGACGAAGAAGAAATAGAAGTAGAAGTAGAATCCCCCTCTCCCGTCGTGTCTTCTTCTTCTTCTTCCTCTTTTTCGGTCCCGTACCGGCTCCGCAGTACCACGGGGGCGACGATTACGAGTCAGTATATGCGAAGCGGCACCGCTCCACGGGACCCCGCTGCGATACCGGACCGCGAGCGACTCCCGACGTCCCCGAGAGCCCGCCGAGACAAAGACCGCGGGGACGTCGAGGAAGGACAACTGCAACACGAAGAAGAAGAAGAAGAAGAAGAAGAAGAAGAAGAAGAAGAAGAAGAAGAAGAAGAAGAAGAAGAAGAAGAAGAAGAAGAAGAAGAAGAAGAAGAAGAAGAAGAAGAAGAAGAAATAGAAGTAGAAGTAGAATCCCCCTCTCCCGTCGTGTCTTCTTCTTCTTTTTCGGTCCCGTACCGGCTCCGCAGTAGCACGGGGGCAACGATTACGAGTCGGTATATGCGAAGCGGCACCACTCCACGGGACCCCGCTGCGATACCGGACCGCGAGCGACTCCCGACGTCCCTGAGAGCCCGCCGAGACAAAGACCGCGGGGACGTCGAGGAAGGACAACGGCAACACGAAGAAGAAGAAGAAGAAGAAGAAGAAGAAGAAGAAGAAGAAGAAGAAGAAGAAGAAGAAGTAGACGAAGATGACGAAGAAGAAGAAGAAGACGGAGAAGAAGACGAAGGTGAAGAAGAGGAGTCTGATACAGGGGAGGACGACGAGGAAGAAGACGAGGAATCGGACATAGAGGAGGACGACGAGGATGATGAAGAAGAAGAAGAAGAAGAAGAAGAAGAAGAAGAAGAAGAAGAAGAAGGAGGAGGAGGAGGACAGTATCACTATGACTATCGCGACGCTCCCGCGGAATCGATGACCTCGAGTCGAGGGAACATCACGTGGAGCTCGAGGCCCGCCCCGCAGTCGCGGCAGCGCGGGCGCCGACGTCGGCCTCGACTTGAGCGCCAGGGCCCCACGGGGACGGCGCGCGAGGCCGTCGCGGACGTGGCCTCGGCGTTCCTCGCTTACTTTCAGCCCGAGCTGGAGGACGAGGTGATCGCCATGACCAACCTGGAAGGCGCCAGGAGGACGTCGCGAAGGCTCGACGGGTGGAGGCCCATGGATCGGACCGACCTGCGCGCCTACGTGGGGCTGCTGATCCTCGCGGGAGTGTACAGGTCGCGAGGCGAGGCGTGCGAGAGCCTCTGGGACGCCGAGAGCGGCCGCCCCTTCTTCCGGTCCGTCATGTCCCTCAAGACCTTCCGCTCGTACTCGAGCGTCCTGCGTTTCGACGATCGCGACACCAGAGAGGCCAGACGCTATTCCTCTTCTCCTTCCTCTTCTTCTTGTTCCTCATCGGGAGACAAGCTGGCGCCCATCAGGCGCGTGTGGGACGCGTGGCAGAGGAGGCTGTCGCTCCTGTACGAGCCCGGACCCGAGGTCACCGTGGACGAACGACTGGTTCCCTTTAGGGGTAAGTAGCCGTGGTGTTGGGTGTAAAAAACAAAAACAAAAAATATAGAAATCTAACTGCGTCTCTCTCTCTCTCTCTCTCTCTCTCTCTCTCTCTCTCTCTCTCTCTCTCTCTCTCTCTCTCTTCCCCCCAACCCAAAAAAAAAAAAAAAATTAATCCACTTTCTCTTGTTCGTTTGTTTGTTTTCTTTTCCTTTGTGTAACCCCCCCCCCCACCCCTTCCCCAGGTCGCTGTCCCTTCAGACAGTACATGCCCAGCAAGCCCGCCAAGTATGGCATCAAGCTGTGGGTGACGTGCGACGCCCGCTCCAGCTACGCGTGGAAGATGCAGGTCTACACCGGCAAACCTGAAAGGGGAGGTCTCCCCGAAAAGAACCTGGCCACCCGAGTCGTCCTCGAGCTCACCGAGGGACTGGGACCCGGGCGGAACGTCACCTGCGACAACTTCTTCACGTCCCACGAGCTCGCGCGCAGGCTCCTCGCCGAACGGGGCCTGACCCTGCTGGGGACCCTGCGCGCCAACAGGCCCGAGATCCCGCGAGAGCTGCTCGACGTCAGGGGCAGGGCGGTCGGCTCCTCGTCCTTCGCGTTCTCCTCGTCCGGGGCTCCCGACGTCGCCCTGGTGTCCTACCTCGCCAAGAGGAACAAGAACGTGCTGCTCCTCGCCACCGCCGACAGGTACCTGCGAGGCCCGCTGCTGAGCGACCGCGCCGATCGCAAACCCCTCGCGGTGCTCCACTACAATCGCACCAAGGGAGGCGTCGACAACCTAGACAAGGTTGCGGCCACGTACAGCTGCAGGAGAAAAACCTGCCGCTGGCCCCTGGTCCTGTTCCACAACATGGTGGACGTTTCTGCGTACAACGCCTTCGTCCTGTGGCGGGAGCTCAATCCCGCGTGGATGGCCGGCAGACGCAACAGGCGCAGGTTGTTCACGGAACAGCTGGGCAAGGCGCTCGTGGCCCCGCTCGTGATCAGGAAGAGGAGGAGAGAGAGGGCGAGGGAGAGGGTGAGGGAGAGGGAGAGGATCCCCCGCCGCGGCGACGACGACGACGACGACGACGATGACGACCCCGAGGCCGCCTCGCGAGGAGGAGTACCCCCGCGGTCTTTGGAAGAAAGGAGGAAGAGGTGTCGCGTGTGTCCCAGGAGCAAGGACATCAAGACCAAAACGGTGTGCCGTGGGTGTCGCTTGCATGTGTGCGGAAGATGCGCGCTCAAGTACTGCCCCGCCTGCGCTCCCGCCAGCCGCGGTCCTCTCGCCTCCTCCTCCTCCTCCTCCTCCTCCTCCTCCTCCTCCTCCTCCTCCTCGGTTGAATAGCAAGTCCTCCACAAACCACCGGGTGGGTAGATCGACTGTCTATTCCTTGGAAAAAAAAATACAAAGGGGGGGGGTCATATCGACCCCATCTCACCCAAAACACCGAGGTGGGGGGGTCTAGTCGACCCCCACCCCCATCCACAAGTCCTCAACACAAAACCACCCGGAGATCAACTATCTATTCTTCGACAGTAACACCCCACCCCCACCCCCCAAGTCCTCAACACAAAACCACCCGGAGATCAACTATCTATTCCTTGGAGAGAAAAAAAAAAGCAAGCGGGGGGTCGATATGACCCCCTCAGAAAAATAGAAAGGGGGTCCATATGACCCCCTCCGAGGTGGGGGGGTCTAGTCGACCCCCACCCCTCACCCCAAGTCCTCAACACAAAACCACCCGGAGATCAACTATCTATTCCTTGGAGAGAGAGAGAGAGAGAGAGAGAGATTTTTGATTTTTAAAAGATCTTTAATAAACACACTTGTCCATCAGTCAATACAATTTCTATATCATGCTATGTTACACAGAAAATTAATCCCCCAAAAAACGCCCCCAAAAAAGCTGTCCATCATGAACTGAACAGAGGACATTCTCCAGGGACCAGAGGGTCCTGAAACCTTCCACATCCCCATTCCCCATAAAAAACTGAAAGTCCAGCCTGATTCTGGCTTTAAGTAGCCTCACAAATAAAATCTTGACATCAACATCATTCTCAACATTTTCAAGTTTTCTTCTCCGGCTTACATAGATAGCCAACTTTGCCTGCCCTAAAACAAAGTTCAGTAGTTGACACTTCTGCTTAAAACGACGATTGTACATAAAACCACAAATGAAAACCTGCTTAGAGAAAACTTCCTTAAAAATATGAAAAAGTTTTGTGAGAAGTTCAAAGAGGCCACTCAGGCACTGACATTCAACAAAACAATGAAAAACTGTCTCCCTAGAGGAACAAAAAACACACTGATCACTGACACTGCTGTTAATCACAGAAACAAAAGCATTGACAGCTATAATACCATGCAGGACCCTCCACTGTAAGTCTCCATGCCTCTTAGGGAGAGGGGCTTTGTAAAGAGCCCTCCAGGCAGGCCGATGCCCTTTTCCTAGTTTAAAATAGGCTCTCCAAGGAGTGTCCACACAGGTGTTCAATCGGTCCTTGTTGAGTGCCATCACCACCAGTCTGTAGAGTGCCTTACCACTGGCTCCTCCAAAGTCCACACCAGTGGGAGCACAAAATGCCAGTAAGGAGCAAGGAGCGACGTCAAAGTCCATATAGAGCGTGAGAGAGGGAAAGGGGTCAGTGCTTTCTGGCTGCAGCGTGCCATTGCAAAAGTCCAAGAGTAGGGAGTGCTCAAGTCCATGAAGCTCCTGTTTCCAGTGTGCAAGAAGACCATCGATGAAACGATTCGACCTGACACCAAGATGAGCTGCTAAAGCTGAGGCGTTGTTGAGGCCAGGACCAGCCAGTTCCACCACTTGCTTCAGAGTGAGAATGTTCCTGGAACACAGCCTATCAAGGAAGGTCCTTCCAACTCCCGGCAGGACACCAAGGCGACCACCAAAAACCAGCGGCTCCTTCAACAACCAGTAGAGGGAATCGCATGGCCCTCTTTGTTTTTTAAAAAGAGTCCACACTGAAAAGAGACTGCGGTAAAAACTGGGTAAAGACAGTGCATTAGAGTTCTTAAAATCCATTAAAAACACAGGGAGGTCTAGCCCAAGCCCAAGGACTCTCTGTAAAATAACACAGGCCAAAGGCCTCCATACCAGGTCCTGGGGGCCCGTCAGCAGTCTCTGTATGAAAGTCAGTCTAAAAGCAGCACCTCTACTAGCTAAATGAATCACTCCTTGCCCCCCCTCTTCTTTGGGAAGAAATAACAGGGCTTGAGGAACCCAGTGGAGTCCACCCCCCCAAAAAAAGTCCACCAAAACAGACTGAATTTTGGACAACAAACCAGCAGGGGGGTCCATGCACATGAGGCGGTGCCACAGGGATGAGGAAACAAGATTATTTAAAATGAGCACTCTTCCTCTAAAAGATATTCTTGGCATTAGCCACTTCCACTTGTTTAGTCTCCCGTTAATTTTCTCTATGACCCCATCCCAATTTTTTTGCTCAAACTGCTGATTTCCAATAAAGACACCAAGATACTTAAAACCTCCTTTTTTCCAAATCAACCCACCCGGCAGCGTAAGCTGATTTTCTAGTTTCTCCCCCACCATCAGAGCCTCGCTTTTTCCCCAGTTTATCTTTGCAGAGGAAAGTTGGCCAAAAAGATTGACACTCCTAACCAGAACGTCAATGTCACTCTGCTTGTTTAGCAGAATGACTACATCATCTGCATAGGCCGACAGCTTGAACGTGGTGTCACAGCCAGGAAAAGTAACTCCTGATAGATCCCTTCTCAGGCAGTGAAGCAAAGGCTCTATGGCGAGGGAGTACAGCATCCCTGAGAGAGGGCAGCCCTGCCGAACCCCCCTCTGGACTTTTAAAGGGGCAGACAGGCCCCCATTTATCTTCAGCACACTCTCAATGTCACTGTACAAGACCCGTATCCTGGCTATGAAGCCTGGGCTGAACCCAAAAGCTGTTAAAACTGTCCATAAATATTGGTGTTCAACCCGATCAAACGCCTTTTCCTGGTCAATTGAAATCAAACCAGTTTCTACCGCCAATGAACCAGAGACCTCCAAAATATCCCGAATTAAAGTGACGTTGTCACTAATCAGCCTGCCAGGCACACAGTAAGTCTGGTCTACATGAATGAGCTCGCTCATCACCTTTCTCAGTCTTCGGGCCAGAGCTTTTGAGAGAATCTTGTAGTCTGTGCAGAGCAGAGAGACTGGCCTCCAGTTCTTTAGGCTCTGGAGGTCCCCCTTTTTCGGCAACAGTGTGATGATGGCCCTCCTGCAGGTCGTGGGTAGGGTCCCCCTTTCCAAGCTATCTTGGAGAACCTCCAGCAGGTCTGGACCAAGCAGGGGCCAGAATTCCTTAAAAAAGTCCACAGAGAGACCATCTATGCCTGGTGATTTTCCATTCTGGAGGCTCATTAGCGCCGTATGCAGCTCAGACAGAGACAGTGGAGCATCCAAGCCGGCAACAAGGTCCTCTGAGAGCACTGGAAGACCATCAAGGAAAACCTGGCCCAGTGACGTGTCCTCCCTCCACTCTGCTCTAAACAATTCACTGTAAAAGCTAGCAGCGTGTTTCCTGAACTCTGCTGCTGTGGAGATTGTTCTCCCGTCATCGCCCAACAAGGAGTGAATGAGCTTTCTCTGTCCATTTTTCCCCTCCAGTCCAAAAAAGTACTGGGAGGGCGAGTCCATCAGAGCTACATCCATGTAGCGTGAGCGGACCAGAGCACCCTGTGCGGTGACCCCTAGCAAGCTAGCCAAGGCTGACCTTTTTGACTTGAGAGCCTCTAAGTGCTCCTGTTTTCCTGTAGAACTGAGCAACTCCTCTAGTTCTACCACCTCAGTCTCCAGAACTTTCAAGGATTGGGTCAAGCTACGAGTGACATTTTGAGTGTACTGTTGGCAGAGTTGTTTTATCTGGGCCTTACCAAAATCCCACCACAATTGGAGAGAACTAAAAGAGGGTTTTTGTTCCCTGTGTGACTTCCATACATCATGAAAAACTCCCTTAAAAAACACATCATTTAAAAGTGTATTATTAAAATGCCAAAAAGCACTCTTACACTTTACATTTTCAATGAAAACAGAACAAATCAGCAGGCAGTGATCAGTGAAACCAACAGGACAGATACAACTATTTTTAAAAACACTCATTTGGTGTTTAAAACCATAGAAACGGTCTAACCTAGCCATAGATAAGAGGTTATCTTTAGCATGGCTCCAGGTGTACTGCCTCTGGTCCCCATGATGTGATCTCCACACATCGGCCATTTCATGCGCCTTCACTAGTTCCCTCAGCCTATTGGCAGAAGCAGGGTGAGGTTCCTGATGGTTCCTGTCCAGTCTGTGGTTTAATGTACAGTTAAAATCACCCCCCAGAAATAAAAAACTATTTGGATTACAGGATCTAACCGTATCTGATAGCATATTAAAGACCCTGATCCTTTCTGCTCTCTGGGTTGGCACATACACGTTTATAAGAACCAAGTTTACGTTTTCAAGCTGTACCTTTAGCAAGAGTACATGTCCTTTCACCACCTCTTCTACCTCATAAGAGACAGGCACACAACCCCGAGAGAAAAGTACAGCCACCCCTCCACTATTATTGGATTTGTGGCTAAAAAAAATGCAGCCATCCCACTCTTTTCTCCACTGGCACTCAATGTCTACAGTGCTGTGAGTCTCCTGGACCATCAGCACGTCAAGTGCCTTTAAATTAAAAAGCTTGTATAAAGAGGCCCTTTTTACATCATCCCTGGCCCCGTTTATATTAAGAGTGCCAATTCTAAGGTGGGGCATTAAAAAGGATAAAAATAAGGTACAGTAAAAAAACACACACATAGCATAAAAGGGAAGAAACAAACTAAGAGTCAACATGACTGTTAGTAATTTGTGATTTCAGTTTGACAACCAGTTTCTTTAAACGAAAAATTTCCTGATCAGTAAAAGTCTCATTCCCATCATTCGGTTTCATCAGCTTGCGAGCTGATGCCACAAATAACTCCAGATCTGGAAAGTAATTTTCCACTTTCACAGCTCTGCTCCCCTTAGTCACCTGGAGAAATTGTCTAATTTTAGCAAAACAATAGGAGCTTTGCTCCTCCTGCGTCTGCGTCTGCATCAGTTCAGACTCATCTCCACTTTCGTCAGAAGCGCTCTCATTCAGTAAATCTAAATTCCCAACCCTACTAGATTTAGCAGAGCTCTGCAAGTTTTCCGCACTTTTCCTTTTTTGTGCAGCTTTAAAAGGATCCTCTTCAACAAAACTACATTCCTGCATTTCTTCATGAAACGCAACGTTTGTCATGCAGTGTTTGCTCTGTGTGTCCGCTACAGCCTCAAACCGCTCCTCCCCCGCCTGCAAAGTCTGTTCATTCACGTTCCTTCGTTTAACTGCACTTTTACTTACACCCTCCACCTGTCTACCCCGGGCGACAGGCTCGTCACAATGATCAGAGCTGCCGCCAGACAGAAATTCCCACCATCACTGTTTGGGGGGACAACTACCGCGCCCGCCGCGGCCACCCCAGCAGAGGCGGCCGCGGCCGCCCCAGCACAAGCGGACGCGGACGCGGACGCCCCCGCAGAAGTAGAAGCGGACGCGGACGCCCCCGCAGAAGTAGAAGCGGACGCGGACGCCCCCGCAGAAGTAGAAGCGGACGCGGCCGCGGATGCGGACGCGGCCGCAGTCGCGGCCACGACCGCCCCAGCAGAAGCGGGCGCCGCAGCGGCATCCGCCGCACCACATGTAGCGCTACCCTCCGGACCACCAGAAACAGCGGCGTCACCTTTCTTACCGCCAGTGCTCTTTGTGTTCGCCTTTTCAGGACATGACCTAATAAGATGGCCTTCTGCGCCACACGCAAAACACTTCATGGTTTCAGATGTTGCAAACACCAAGTAGCTAAAGCCATCAATCCTGAAATTAAAAGACGCGTTCAGTTCAGCAGAGCTGTCTTTCAACACCATGAAACACTGCCTCCTATGACATACAACATGCTTCAGCAGGGGTGATTTACTACCCAGAGAGACCATTCTGATAGGGGACACAACCTGGCCAAAACGGGACAACTCTCTAATCAGCTGATCATTTTTAACGAAAGGAGGAGCGTTTGAGATGGTGATCCTCCTAGACGGATTCGCCAGCGGTAAAACGGGAGTAAAAGTGTCACCTATGACCACTCCCTGTGCCACCACCTGATCAGCTTTCTCAGTCGAATCCAGAAAGATCACAATTGCGCTGTTCATCCTCGATGCTGATTTTATGCTGCCATGCCCAACCACCTGTCCTACAGCGAGGCTGGCCTCCTCCACAGAACAGGGAACTGTTGGGAGGATTCTCACACCATGACGCCGGGTTAAGCGCTCAAACTCCACACCACCATCAATCACCGGCATGATGCCGGCCGGGAAAAACCGGCAGCAGAAGCTACCGTTCCCCAACACACTCACTCCAACACTCACACCCCAGCACACACACACTCAACCCACTATATTAAACACACACACCTCAAACACACAAGATAGAGAAAAAGTTAGAAAATACAAAGTTTAAAGTACTCACTCGACACCACTCCACACCCCTGCTCCCACAAACGCCCACGCATGCGCACGAGAGAGAGAGAGAGAGAGAGAGAGAGAGAGAGAGAGAGAGAAAAGCAAGCGGGGGGTCAATATGACCCCCTCAGAAAAATACAAAGGGGGTCCATATGACCCCCTCTCATCCAAAGTCTCAAGGTTGGGGGGTCTAGTCGACCCCGAGACCACCCCCCTCCTTCCTCGATGAACCACTGGGGAGATCAGCCATCTATTCCATGGAAAGGAAACAGCGGGGTCGATATGACCCCCTTGAAATATCCAAAAGGGGGGTCGAGACGACCCCCCCCCCCTCGGAAAATACTCAGGGGGGGTCGACATGACCCCTTTCACCCAAAACTCCAAGGTGGGACACCCCCCCCCCCACCTAAAAAAAAAAACACTGGCAGATAAACTATCCATTCTGGAAAAAAAACAAACAAAAAAAACCAGGGGTCCATATGACCCCCACCCCACCACCATCGTTATGTGGCACGTGGAAACACAAGGGTTAAAAGATGAGAGAGGTCTCCAATTTTCATCATAGGTGTACCTCAACTATGAGAGACAAAATGAGAAAAAAAAATCCAGAAAATCACATTGTCTGATTTTTAAAGAATTTATTTGTAAATTATGGTGGAAAATAAGTATTTGGTCACCTCGACGACCAAATTCCACAACATGGTGGACGTTTCTGCGTACAACGCCTTCGTCCTGTGGCGGGAGCTCAATCCCGCGTGGATGGCCGGCAGACGCAACAGGCGCAGGTTGTTCACGGAACAGCTGGGCAAGGCGCTACAAACAAGCAAGATTTCTGGCTCTCACAGACCTGTAACTTCTTCTTTAAGAGGCTCCTCTGTCCTCCTCTGGCCTACCTGTATTAATGGCACCTGTTTGAACTCATTATCAGTATAAAAGACACCTGTCCACAACCTCAAACAGTCAGACTCCAAACTCCACTATGGCCAAGACCAAAGAGCTGTCAAAGGACACCAGAAACAAAATTATAGACCTGCACCAGGCTGGGAAGACTGAATCTGCAATAGGTAAGCAGCTTGGTGTGAAGAAATCAACTGTGGGAGCAATTATTAGAAAATGGAAGACATACAAGACCACTGATAATCTCCCTCGATCTGGGGCTCCACGCAAGATCTCACCCCGTGGGGTCAAAATGATCACGAGAACGGTGAACAAAAATCCCAGAACCACATGGGGGGACATAGTGAATGACCTGCAGAGAGCTGGGACCAAAGTAACAAAGGCTACCATCAGTAACACATTACGCCGCCAGGGACTCAAATCCTGCAGTGCCAGACATGTCCCCCTGCTTAAGCCAGTTCATGTCCAGGCCCGCCTGAAGTTTGCTAGAGAGCATTTGGATGATCCAGAAGAGGATTGGGAAAATGTCATATGGTCAGATGAAACCAAAATAGAACTTTTTGGTAAAAACTCAGCTTGTCGTGTTTGGAGGAGAAAGAACACCATACCTACTGTGAAGCATGGGGGTGGAAACATCATGCTTTGGGGCTGTTTTTCTGCAAAGGGACCAGGACGACTGATCCGTGTAAAGGAAAGAATGAATGGAGCCATGTATCGTGAGATTTTGAGTGAAAACCTCCTTCCATCAGCAAGGGCATTGAAGATTAAACATGGCTGGGTCTTTCAGCATGACAATGATCCCAAACACACCGCCCGGGCAACAAAGGAGTGGCTTTGTAAGAAGCATTTCAAGGTCCTGGAGTGGCCTAGCCAGTCTCCAGATCTCAACCCCATAGAAAATCTTTGGAGGGAGTTGAAAGTCCGTGTTGCCCAGCGACAGCCCCAAAACATCACTGCTCTAGAGGAGATCTGCATGGAGGAATGGGCCAAAATACCAGCAACAGTGTGTGAAAACCTTGTGAAAACTTACAGAAAACGTTTGACCTCTGTCATTGCCAACAAAGGGTATATAACAAAGTATTGAGATGAACTTTTGTTATTGACCAAATACTTATTTTCCACCATAATTTGCAAATAAATTCTTTAAAAATCAGACAATGTGATTTTCTGGATTTTTTTTTTTTTTTTTTTGTCATTTTGTCTGTCATAGTTGAGGAATACCTATGATGAAAATTGGAGACCTCATCTTTTGAGTGGGAGAACTTGCACAATTGGTGGCTGACTAAATACTTTTTTACCCCACTGTACATTCTGATATCTATTCTTTAAGTAACTACATAACCAGGACAGTGCTACCCCCCTAATACCACAATTTTGTAGTTTCTTTAATAATAAATTGTGATCCACTGTATCAAATGCTTTTTTAAGATCCAGGAATACCCCAACTGAATACTCTTTATTTTCAACGGCAGTTGATATTTTTTCTATAAATTCCATTAGAGCAAATGCAGTTGTCCTCTTGTGTCTGAACCCATATTGCTGCTCACACAATAAATTATTCTTCAGTATGAAGTTGTCAATTCTCTCATAGAATATTTTTTCAAGTATCTTGGAAAATTGCGGCAATAGTGAAATTGGTCTATAGTTTGAGAATTCCCCTCTGTCACCCGTCTTGTATATCGGAATTACTTTAGCTATTTTCTTTGCATTGGGAAATATACCTGTTTGGAGAGACAGGTTACAGATATACATCAGTGGTTTCACTAAGCATTCAATAATAGTTTTGACTAAGAGCATGCCAATACCATCACAGTCCGTAGATGTTTTACTTTTAAACGATTTAACAATTTCAATGACCTCTCTCTTGTCTGTGTTCTTTATGAAAATGGAGTCTTTTATAGCAGTGTTTTTGCTTATTGTATTACCTGTAGGCGCCGTAATGGGTATTTCTCGAGCCAAATTAGGACCAATATTAACAAAAAAGTTATTAAATTCATCTGCAGGTGAAGCTGCATTCACACTCTGAGGCGTTTTATTATTTTTTGAAAAATCGATTGGGTAGCTTGTATTTCTGTTTTTATTTCCAAGAATATTGTTAAGTATTGTCCATGTATTTTTAATATTGTCTCTGTTTTTCTCCAGTTCTTTACTGTAATAGTCTCTTTTACTACATCTTATTATATATGTTAACTTATTTTTGTATGTTTTATACCACTGCTCTGCTTCTTTTGTCCTTTTCTTTAGGAAAGCTTTATATAATAAATTTTTCTTTTTACATGCCTTTTGTAATCCTTTGGTTAACCATGGCTTATCGGCAAATTTATGTTTAAGCTTTTTCTTTACTAATGGACAATTTTTTTCATAAAGAGTGATTACAATGCTCATAAATGTGTCATCGGCTTCATTTACATCTGATACATAGACTTCTGTCCAGTCTTGCTTCAGCAAGTCCTCTTTAAAAGAACTGATTGCATTTTGTGATTTGTATCTGAACAATTTTAATTTTTTTTCTGTATTGGCCCCCGTGTGGCCATGGATAAGTGCAAAGGTTGGCAAATGGTCACTTATATCATTTATCAATAATCCACTTTCTATTTTCTTATCAATAATATTAACAAACAGGTTGTCAATAAGTGTAGCAGTGTGAACTGTGATTCTACTGGGATGTGTTATTGTGGGATATAGACTCATGCTGTACATAGAATTCATGAACTCTGTAATTACATTTTATTGATATGGATTTAGTAGATCAATATTGAAATCTCCACAAATTACTACCATTTTCTTACTAGTAATATTATTGTACAGCTCGACTAATTTATCTCTGAATGTCTCAATGCAAGCTCCCGGCATTCTATATATACAACTTATAATTAGATTTTTTGTTTTATCTTGGTCAATCTCAACAGTAACACATTCCAAAATCCCTGGTAGTGCAAAGGACATTCCATTTACAAGCTTACACCTATACAGGTCATCAATATACAGTGCAACACCACCACCCTTTTTTTGAGATCTGTTAATATGAAACATCCGATATCCCTCTATTGCCAACAGGGGAGCCTGCTCTTCATTAAGCCAAGTTTCAGAGACTGCGATAGCTGTAAATTTTCTGTCTAGCTGTTTTAAATAGTCCTGAATCTGTGGAAAGTTTTTGTTAAAACTTCTGCTGTTGAAGTGTATTATTGATAGTTTACCATCTAGTTGCACTTGACTTTTGAATTGCTTTTCAGTGTAATATTCACACTGGTTGTGAATATTATTGAAAAAGTGGTTATCAGGATCAATATCATTCTCCATCTCTTGTAGTTTATTTTCAGCATAATGGCATATTTTCATTGTTTGAATTTCCTCACTCTGTGTCAAATGACTTCCTCCAAATGGGGATAATTGATGTCTACTCAAGTCAGTCATAAGTTTTTTTGGTATTTTATACCATCCATCCATCCATCCATCCATCTTCTACCGCTTTTCCGGAGGTCCAGGTCGCGGAGGCAGCAATTCAAGCAGAGAAGCCCAGACTTCCCTCTCCTCCGCCACCTGCTTCAGCTCTTTAGAGAGGATACCAAGGCGTTCCCAGACCAGCTGATATATATATATATATATATATATATATATATATATATATATATATATATATATATATATATATACGTATATATATATATATATATATATATATATATATATATATATATATATATATATATATATATACCACCGTTCAAAAGTTTGGGGTCACTTAGAAATTTCCTTATTTTTGAAAGAAAAGCACTTTTTTTCAATGAAGATAACTTTAAACTAATCAGAAAAAAACTTTTTTTCTCTCTTCTTGCCTTGAGAGAGAGCAGTCGCATTTTTCTTCCCTCCTCTCGTCTGCCTTCCTGACCTATTCCCAGCTTTGCAATGTTGCGTTTTTGTCTGTGTTTAGTCGCTCTTCTTCTGCTGAATCTTAATCTAAACGGAAATTATGGATTTGGAAGCGGCTTAAATGTGCTATTGTCACTATTTTTCAACAAGAATCGGGCCAAGGGGGAGCCCAAGAATTGGAACCTGCGAGGAGACTCATGGACATTGGAATTCATGCGTCTGTGGAAACATTATTGGTTATGATCTCAGGACTTCCATTTTTGGCTGTGAAGTTCCCTGATGCATCAGAAATTGAAGGAAGGTGAGAAAGCTGATCAAAGCGGACCCGGCAAGCTCCTTCATCAAATTCGACCAGTTGGGGAGGGCACGAGTAGTGGCAAACGGTGAACTGAATGACAGTGATTCAGTGGAGGAATACATCTGGAGCCCTGTGCTCTCCATGGAAAAACAGTTTAAGCCTGCCCATATGAAAGCACAGAATTGCATGGGTGAGGACAAATTCTATTCTCTGAGTGCACTGTGCTGATTTGATTTGACCTTGTTTGGTGCCCCGTGTTTACATTCCTCCTGATTAAGATAAGGGGAAGGACCGGCTCTTAACCCAAACAATCGACAATCAGTTGTTGTCGTATCAGCGGATTGGACCCTCAAGGACAGTGCCCATGTGCCTTCTGCAAGCAAGAGAGATAGACTCTGGACTTGTTTATAAGTCACATGATTATAACATCTATCCACTGCCAGGAGGCACCCTCTGCTGCTCACTAACAACTGTCACATTTACACTACACAATGCATACAACATTACATGCATACAATACACTGCCTCTCAACTTTTGTGTGTGATCTCCTGCTAAATGTCTGCTAAATGTGCATTGAGGTTTTTTTTTGCCTGCAATCAAAATTTTGCTCACTTGCCGAGCGCCATTTTGATAAAACATGTTTTTTTCTCTCGCCTACTGTGTCATATCCATTCCCTTTTTTCTTTTTTTTCCCTTTCTTCTTTATGACTGGCGCCTAGCGGCTGCCCCGGCCTTGGATGCGCTCTGCAGAGCGTGCCCAAATGTCAAGTCACGTTTCGTTACCTTGTATTCATACATGTGTAATGACAATAAAGTTGAATCTCATCTCATCTCAAATACACTCTATACATTGCTAATGTGGTAAATGACTATTATAGCTGCAAATGTCTGGTTTTTGGTGCAATATCTAGATAGGTGTATAGAGGCCCATTTCCAGCAACTATCACTCCAGTGTTCTAATGGTACAGTGTGTTTGCTCATTGCGTCAGAAGGCTAATGGATGATTAGAAAACCCTTGTGCAATCATGTTAGGTCTGCAATGCTGTAATTGCTGCAAATGGAGGATTCTTTGATGAAAGCAAAGTTTGAAGGAAAAAATTATTATTTCAAATACAAATCATTATTTCTAACCTTGTCAATGTCTTGATTATATTTTCTATTGATTTTACAACTCTTGGTGGTAAATAAGTGTGACTTTTCATGGAAAACACAAAATAATTGTCTGGGTGACCCCAAACTTTTGAACGGTAGTATATATATATATATATATATATATATATACAGTATATTGTGGAACGTGTAAATAACGAGGCAGATTTGACTCAGACAGTTTATTACACATCTCACACAGAAGCATAGTCAGAATGAATACTCAGCAGAGACTCTCCTCTTAAAAAGCATAGCATTCCTCTAGAAGCTTCTAACACACAAAAGGTCACATTGCATTCACTTCCTTAATCCTTTAACATCCTTCTAGAAGTTTCTAACACAAAAAAGGTCACACTGCATTCATCCTTCACACCTCCCTGTTATCTCCCAGGGAAACTCTGCTCTTTGTTCTTTTCTAAGATGCTATACAATTATGCACTCCCCATGTGTCACCAAACGACCCCCCCGTGCGTCTTGGATAGAACAATAGAATGACAGTCCATATGCTGTGGTAAAATCATTAAACATCAATCCACATGCTGCTTGGGCTTCAGTCTTCTCCCGTATCTGCTGTAACCAGGATTCACCGCTTCCGTGGCACTGTCATGCTGGGGGGCTGATGTTTGAAGGGTAAAAGTCTGTCTGTGTGGGTGCTCTGGGGAATCTTTTCTCTGGGAAGCTCCCCATGGGAGTCTTCCATGCCGAGGGGCCCTCGCCAACAGCACTTGCTCATCCGCCACCACAAAAGCGGGTTTGAGTCTGTCTATGCCAATCTCTTCCCTCCTACCCCCCAAATCTAGCAAAAAATGCTTGTCCCCTGTTTCCAGCACTCTGAACGGTCCATCATAAGGTGGGCGCAGTGGAGGGTGATGGGCATCGTGTCTGACAAAAACGAACTCCGCGTTTTTCAAAGTTTTAGGCACAAAAATGCGCGGAAAACTGTGGTGAGCAGGGCCCAGCAGCGTGCTTGTGTCTATGCTACACTGCAACAGCTGAGACGGGGAGCTGCCCGGTGCGGGATTATCTGGAAGAAACTCCCCGGGCAGCCGAAGTAGCTGTGCAAAAACGAGTTCAGCCGGGGAAGCTTCCAGATCCTCTTTAGGCGCAGAGCGTAACAATAAAACCCACGGTAGCTTGTCTACCCAATTTGCATCCGTCAGTGACGCCCTGAGAGCCGCTTTCAATGACCTATGAAAACGTTCCCATTAGCCTGTGGATTGTACACGGTTGTGCGGTGAATTGTGACACCCAGGCTGCGGGTCATTGTTGACCAGAGTTTGGAAACAAATTGAGGGCCTCTGTCGGACGTAATATCCGACGGGACTCCAAAACGCGCCACCCATGCTGTTAAAAATGCACGTGCCACCTCCTCGGCTGTGGTTGCCGCCAGTGGAACCACTTCCAGCCAGTGCGTGGTGCGGTCCACCATTGTCAGAAGGTGCGTGCACCCCTGCGATGGCGGGAGTGGGCCCACGAGGTCCACGTGAACATGGTCGAACCTCTTAGCCGGGATGCGAAACGGCTCCAAGGGAGCCTTCGTGTGTCTGTGTACTTTGGCTCGTTGGCACGCCATGCAGGCTGCTGCCCACACTTTCACTTGTTTGCGAAGGCTCAGCTACACGAATTTCTCTCCTACCATTTTGACCGACGGGCACACTCCCAGGTGCGCCATAGAATGAATCGAGTCAAATACGCTGCGGCGCCACGCGGCCGGGACCACGGGACGCGGTCGCCCCGTGGAGACATCGCAGATTAGGGGGGGCATGCCGTCTTGCAGCACCCTGCCCTCTAGCCTTAACCCTGTTGGTCCAGACTGGAGCATGCGAACGTCCGCGTCACTAACCTGCTCCACGGCCATGGCTGCGTAATCTATCCCCACACAGACTGGGGCCGCCACAGCGCACGAGAGGCAGTCTGCCACTACATTCAGTTTACCCGAGACATGCTGAATATCGGTAGTAAACTCTGAGATCGCGGCCAGCTGTCTCTGCTGCCGGCCCGACCACAGTTCTGAAACCTTGGCCATTGCAAATGTTAGCGGTTTGTGGTCAACAAATGCGGTGAAACTGCGCCCTTCCAACCAGAACTGGAAGTGGCAAATGGCCAGGTGGAGAGCCAGCAACTCCCTGTCGAACGCGCTGTATTTACGTTCACTGTCGTGCAAAGTCCTGCTGAAAAAGGTGAGCGGCTGCCAAGCCCCGGCTACGCGCTGCTCCACGACTGCCCCTATGGCCACATCTGAAGCGTCAGTGGTGAGCGCTATGCGGGCCGTTGGGTCTGGATGTGCCAGCAATGGGGCATTTGCCAGGGCTGCTTTGACTTCCGAGAACGCCCGCTCTCACTCTGGGGTCCATTCGACCTTATCCGCGGGCTTATGTTTTCTGAGCGTGGCATAAAATGGTTGCATGAGCTGCGCTGCGCGGAGAAGGAAACGGTTATAAAAATTCACCATTCCCAAAAATTCTTGTAGCGCCCTGACCGTTTGTGGCTGGGGAAAATCTGCTACTGCACGCACTTTGTCAGGCAGTGGTACTGCTCCTTCGGGAGAGAGGCGGTGCCCCAAAAAATCAATCCCCGTCACCCTGAACTGACATTTCGCTGGGTTGATTATTAACCCGTGCTCTTCCAACCTCCGGAAAACCGTCGTGAGGTGGGTTTCGTGTTCGTCTTCGGACACGCTGGCTACTAAGATATCGTCCAGGTAGACGAACACGAAAGGGAGATTGCGCAGCACTGCATCCATCATGCGTTGGAACGTCTGTGCAGCCCCTTTAAGCCCAAAAGGCATGCGCAAAAACTCGAATAAACGAAACGGAGTATTACCGCTGTTTTGGGTATGTCCTCAGCGCGCACTGGGACTTGGTGGTAACCGGGGACCAGGTCTATTTTAGAAAAAACGCGCTCGCCAGCAAAATAAATGGAAAAATCCTGAATGTGAGGAATTGGGTAGCGGTCGTGTGCTGTGGCGTTGTTCAACCTGCGGAAATCTCCGCAAGGTCGCCACGAACCTTCAGCTTTAGGGACCATGTGTAGCGGGGAAGCCCATGGGCTGTTTGAGCGCCTAATGATGCCCAACCTCTCCAGATTGGTGAACTCCTCGCGCGCTATGGCCAGTTTAGCTGCGTCCAAGCGCCGAGGTCTTGCAAAAACGGGCAGCCCGGTGGTGGTGATAAAATGCTCCACCCCATGTTTTGCGATGGCTGCCGAAAATGTCGGGACAGTGAGTGCTGGGAACTGAGTGAGCAGTGTGTGGAACTTACCGCATGTAGCTGTGACGTTGGCTTGTGCTGTTGGCCGGGTCACTCGAGCTATACAGGGGAGAGAGTCAAAAGATCTGCCAACATCTGCCAACAAACCATGTGCACATAGAAAATCAGCCCCCAGTATATGGAAATTCAATGCTGCTATGACAAAAGTCCACTCAAATGTATGGCCGTGTAGAGACAAGAGTAGAGTCCTCTCACCAAAGGTCTTAATCCCCGAACCGTTCGCTGCTGCCATCTCGGGGCCACTAGATCCTACCAGCCGGTCAGTGTAGGTCGGCCGGATGAAACTCTTCTGGGCGCCGGTGTCCACGAGGAAATGCCTCCCCGAGCGTGCGTCCGTCAAGTAGAGCAGCTTGTTCTCCTCCCCGAGGGTCGCGGCTGCTACCGACCCCCGGTCTTGCCGTTTCCCGAGCGCTTGAATTGGCACGGTGGTATACATTTGCATGCCCTCTCTGCGAAGTGGCGGTGATAGAAGCAAAGCATGTCTCCCCCGTGTTCCTTGGCCCCCGCTGCTGCTGCCGTCGGTGGCTCTGCTGCTGCCGTCGATGGCTCCTCGCCCCCTCCGGCCATCGCGCCGAGCTCCGTCGCTGCCGCAATGGTCGTGAACTCCATGCTGGCGACGATGATCCGGTTTGCTTCCCGGGTTAGCGCACGATAGTCCCGCTTGGCCAGCAACGGCGAATTGGCCAGGGTCGCTCTTGCCGCTGACGGAAGGTTCCGGAGGAAGAGGTGGGTAAAAATGAAATGGTCGTCGTCTGTGCCCTTTAACCTCAGCATCTTCTCCATCAGGTCTATGGCCGACCCATCTCCCAACCCGGTCCGAGTCAGGAGTCTCTCTGCTCTCTCACCATCCGAGAGTGTGAAGTGCTGGATGAGCGCAGCCTTCAGTGCGCCGTACTTGTCGTCGGTTGGTGGCTGATCAAGCAGGCTCTGTATGTGCTGAGCCGTGCGGGCGTCGAGCGCTGCGACCACATAGTGGAATTTTGTGTCATCCGCCGATATCCCCCGGAGGGCGAACTGCGCCTCGACTAGGTGGAACCAGGAGCGCAGGCTGTGCTGCCAGAAATCCGGTAGCTTGATCGCAACAGCACATGTGTGGCTGGGGGTTCCCATCAAGGTAGGCTCCGGGGGGCTTTCATTGTGTTCCCTGATTCGTCTTGGGTCACCAGTGTGGAGCGTGTAAATAACGAGGCGGATTTGACTCAGACAGTTTATTACAAATCTCACACAGAAGCATAGTCAGAATGAATACTCAGCAGAGACTCTCCTCTTAAAAAGCATGGCATTCTTCTAGAAGCTTCTAACACACAAAAGGTCACATTGCATTCACTTCCTTAATCCTTTAACATCCTTCTAGAAGTTTCTAACATACAAAAGATCATACTGCATTCATCCTTCACATCTCCCAGGGAAACTCTGCTCTTTGTTCTTGTCTAAGATGCTATACAATTATGCACTCCCCATGTGTCACCAAAATATATATATATATACATCCAATGTATACATCCAGTGTGGAGTGTGTGAAATCACAAGCAGGTTCATTTCAAAATGATTTATTTCACACTCACATCTCACGAGCACAGAACAGACTAAACTTTTTACCAGAAGTTTCACGGCTTACATCACACACAACAGGACATTTGCATCACACTGCATTCAACCCCCTACATCCTTGACTCCTTCTCGCTCTCTCACCAGGAGACTCCTGCTCTTTTGTCTCCCATGTTTATTCACTGTCTCTCGTCTGAGATGCTAGGAATCTGACTCTCCCAAGGTGCTACAAATACCCCCCCACCCCCAGCATCTTAGATAGGACAATAGAATAACAGTCCACATGTTGCGATAGAACAACAGAACATCAGTCCACATGCTGTTTGGGCTTCCGTCTCCTCCCGTATCTGCTGTAACTGGGTTTTACCACCTCCACTGCGCTGTTGTGCCGGTGGGAAGTTGCTGGGAGGAGGGGGTACTTCGGAATGTCCGTGTGGCTGCTCTGGCGAATCGTTTCTCTGGGGAGCTCTCCGTGGGGGTCTTCCACGCCGAGGGGCCCTAGCCAACAGCACTTGCTCATCCGCCACAACGAAAGCGGGTTTGAGTCTGTCTATGCCAATTTTTTCCCTCCTACCCCTCAAGTCTAGCAAAAAATGCTTGTCACCTGTTTCCAACACTCTGAACAGTCCATCATAGGGTGGGCGCAATGGAGGGTGGTGGGCATCGTGTCTGACAAACACGAACTCCGCGCTCTTCAAAGTTTTAGGCACAAAAACATACGTAAAACTGTTTATGGGCAGGGCCCGGCAGCGTGCCTGTGTTTGCGCTACGCTGCAAAAGCTGAGACGCGGAGCTGAAGACCGTGAGCTGAAGAGGCTCAATATTGACATTGCAGCACTGCAAGAGACGCGACTCCCGGGCAGCGGCAGCTTGAAGGAGAAGAACTATATGTTTTTCTGGCAGGGACAGTAGCCTGACGAGCATCGCCTGTACGGTGTTGGATTCGCCGTTCGAAACTCCCTTCTGTCCTCTATTGAACCGCCTTCTTCAGGCACTCCACGAGTCCTCTCTCTCCATCTCAAAACCTCCTCTGGACCAGCTAATATCCTTAGAGCCTATGCTCCGACGCTCTGCTCTTCAACTGAGGTGAAAGATGCATTCTACGATTCGCTCAAAACCAGGATCCAGCAGATCCCTGCCAAGGAGCACCTGTTTCTGCTCGGTGACTTTAATGCACGGATAGGGGCAGATCATGACTCCTGGCCCCGCTGCATTGGCCGCTTCGGCAACGGCAAGCTCAACGAGAACGGTCAATGCCTTCTTGAACTTTGTTCCTTTCATGACCTCTGTCTGACCACCACATTCTTCTCCACCAAGCCCTGTCACCGAGTGTCCTGGAGACATCCAAGGTCTCGCCACTGGCATCAGCTGGACTTCGTCATCACCAGGAGATCCCTGCTGAACCGAGTGCTGGTCATGCGCAGTTTCCACAGTGCTGACTGTGACACCGACCATTCCCTGGTCGCCACCAAGGTACGTCTCTGCCTCAGACGTGTTAACCGCTCCAAGCAGAAACCCCGACCCCGCATCAACACAGCTATGACTACATTACCTGAACTGCGGGAACACTATGCTAAAGTCATAAATGAAGCCCTGGCGGACTGTCCCACCAACTGTGCTTCTGCAAGGTGGAACCACATCTGTGAGGCTGTGTTTGGGACTGCCATAGGTACCTTTGGGAAAAAGGTAGGGAAGAGTGCGGATTGGTTTGAAGCTGGAGCCGCTGAGATGGAACTTGCAATCGCCACCAAACGTGCAGCCCTAATTGCCCACAAGAAGGAGCCCTTTGTGCGGACGCTTGCTACACTGCGCGCTGCGAGGAACAATGCACAAAAGATTGCAAGGAGATGTGCCAATGACTACTGGCTTAACCTCTGCCAGGACATACAGCTTTCTGCAGATCACGGAAACGTGTGCAAAATGTACGAAGGCATGAAGAAGGCTTTCGGTCCCAGCATCATCAAGACCGCCCCACTTAAATCAGCTGCAGGAGGTGTCATCAAGGATCGCGGTAAACAAATGGAGAGATGGGCAGAGCACTACCAAGAGCTCTACTCGAGAGTAACCACCGTCTCGAACACGGCCCTTGAGAACACCCCTCTACTGTCAGTCATGGATGAGCTTGATGCTCCACCCACCATCGAGGAGCTCAGCAAGGCGATAGACTCCATTTCAAACGGCAAGGCTCCAGGCAGTGACAACATCCCCCCTGAAATCGTCAAAACCGCAAAGGAGAGCTCGCTCTTGAAACACCTCTATGAGCTCCTGCTGCAGTGCTGGTAGGAAGGGGCTGTGTCCCAAGATATGCGTGATGTCAAAATCATCACTCTCTACAAGAACAAGGGGGAGCGGAGCGATTGTAACAACTATTGTGGTATCTCACTCCTAAGCATAGTTGGCAAAGCCTTTGCCCGTGTCGTCCTCAACAGACTACAACTACTTGCCGAACGTGTGTATCCAGAGGCGCAGTGTGGATTCAGAGCAACCAGGTCAACCATAGATATGGTCTTCTCTATGAAGCAGCTGCAAGAAAAGTGTCGGGAGCAGAGACAACCCCTCTTTTTGGCCTTCATCGACCTGGCCAAGGCTTTTGACTTGGTCAGCAGGGATGGACTGTTTGCCTTCCTCCAACGAATTGGATGTCCCCCCAAGCTTTTGAGCATCATCAAGTCGTTTCACCAGGACATGAACGGCATTGTCCAGTTTGATAGATTATCCTCAGACCCTTTCCCGATCAAGAACGGTGTGAAGCAGGGTTGTGTTCTGGCTCCTACCCTATTTGGCATCTTTTTCTCCTTGCTTCTGTGCTACACCTTCCGGGACTCTGAAGACGGTGTCTTCCTCCACACCAGGAGCGACGGAGGCCTCTTCAACATGGCACACCTCAGATCAAAGACCAAGGTGCAGAGCGTTCTAATCAGGGAGCTGCTCTTTGCTGATGATGCTGGTCTTGTTGCCCACACCGTGGAAGCGCTCCAGCGTCTCATCAACTGCTTTGCTCGTGCCTGCTCTGAGTTTGGCCTCACCATCAGCCTTAAAAAGACCGAGGTCATGGGCCAGGATGTCAGCAGTGCTCCCAGTATCAACATCGGCGACAACACACTTGCGGTGGTGGACAAGTTCACCTACCTCGGGTCGATCATTTCCAGCAATTTCTCCCTAGACGCCGAACTGAACGCCCGTATCGGCAAGGCATCGACGGTGATGGCCCGTCTGGCGAAGTGAGTCTGGGACAACTCTATGCTAACCACCAACACCAAGATAAGAGTCTACATGGCCTGCGTACTGAGTACTCTCCTATACGGCAGTGAAGCATGGACCCTCTACTCCTGCCAGGAACGCCGGCTGAACGCTTTCCACCAACGCTGCCTTCGCAGACTACTGCACATCACTTGGCAGGACCTTGTCTCCAACATCAACGTCCTGGCCAGAGCAGATGCTCCCAGTATGTTTGCCATCCTGACAAAGAGACGCTTGCGATGCCTTTGCCACGTCAACCGAATGGAGGATGGCTGCATCCCCAAAGACTTACTGTATGGGGAGCTGGCTATTGGAACTAGACCAAAGGGATGCCCAACTCTCAGATTCAAGGATGTTTGCAAGCGTGACCTCAAGGCTGGAGGCTTCAACCCCTCCGACCTGGAGTCAGCCGCCTCCGTCCACTCCAACTGGCGGACCACCACCCAGGATGTCATCCGAACAGCAGAGGAGAGAAGAGACACTCGCTGGGGGGAGAAGAGACTCTGCAGACAGAGGAGACTGTGGAGACCCCCACTACACTGTGAAGAATTTATCTGCAGTGGCTGCGGCAGGATCTGCAGATCCCGTATCGGCCTCTACAGCCACGCCCAACGGTGCAGCTCCCTGAATGATGACCCAAGGCACAAAACCCCCCCATGATCTTTCAAGATCGATGGAGCCAATGAATGAATGACACACACACACACACACACACACACACACACACACACATATACTGTATATATATATATATATATATATATATATATATATATATATATATATATATATATATATATATATATATATATATATATATACTGTATATACTGTATATACCAATGACACTATGTGGAGAGTGTAATTAACGGAGGCAGATTTATGCAACAGACGACTTTATTGACTCTCACATCAGTCATACACAGAAAAAGCATGTATCAATACACCAGGGGCTCTCCATTTATATCAACCGCATGACATCTCACATCACAATACATTCATCCCTTCTCCCCCCAACTCCTTCTTCCTGCTACCTCACCATAATCTCCATACCTATTGTCCTTCTCTGTTTACCCTCTGCATCCAGTCTGAGATGATTAACCCAGCCTCTACCCCCCCCCCCTCCCCAGAATGTCAGGCCGAGTTTCAGTTCTCACATCCTTTTGGCTTCAGTCTCCTCCCATATCTGCTGTAATGGGGGTTTACCGCCTCCACGGCGCTGCTGAGCCGGCGGGTGGCTCCTGGGGGTGTGTCTGTCTGCGGGTGGGCCATGGCGAGGGGGGGGGGGGGAACTTTCGACTTGCCCGTGTGGCTGCTCTGATGAATCATTTACCTGGGGAGTTCTCAGTGGGGGTCTTCCACACCGAGGGGCCCGAGCCGACAGCACTTGCTCGTCCGCCATCACAAAGGCGGGCTTAAGTCTGTCTATGCATATTTTCTCCCGACGACCCCCCAAGTCTAACAAAAAATGTTTGTCCCCTGTTTCCAGCACTCTGAATGGGCCATCGTAGGGTGGGCGCAATGGAGGGTGGTGGGCATCGTGCCTGACAAACACGAACACCGCGTTCTTCAAAGTCTCTGGCACAAAAGCGCATGGAAAACAGTGGTGGGCCGGGCCGGGCAGCGTGCCTGTGTCTACGCTATGCTGCAAACGCTGAGACGGGCAGTTGTCCGGCACGGAATTATCTGGCAAAAATTCCCCGGGCAGCCGCAGTGGCTGAGAAAAAACGAGCTCCGCCTAAACTAAAAAAGCCTAAACATCCTCTTTTGGTGCAGAACGCAACCCCAATAAAACCCACGGCAACCGGTCTACCCAATTTGCATCCGTCAGCGAAGCCCTGAGCTCTGCTTTCAGTGACCTATGGAAACACTTGCATAACCCATTGGCCTGTGGGTTGTACACGGTTGTGCAATGAATTGCAACCCCCAGGCTATGGGCCATCGTGGACCAGAGGTCGGAAACAAACTGAGGGCCCCTATCGGACGTGATGTTCGACCGAATTCCAAAACATGCCACCCTTGTCGTCAAAAAAGCGCGTGCCACGTCCGCGAACGTGGTTGCCGCCAGTGGGACTGCTTCTGGCCAGCATGTGGTACAATCCACCACTGTCAGAAGGTGCGTGCACCCCTGCGATGGCGGGAGGGGGCCCACGAGGTCCACGTGAACATGGTCGAACCTCTTCTCCGGTATATGAAATGGCTCCAAAGGAGCCTTCGTGTGTCTGTGTACTTTGGCTCGTTGGCACGCTACGCAGGCTGCTGCCCACTCCTTCACTTGTTTGCGCAGGCCTGGCCACACGAACTTCGCTCCCACCATTTTGACTGACGTGCGCACTCCTGGGTGCACCAGAGCGTGAATTGACTCAAACACGCAGCGGCGCCAAGCAACTGGGACCACCGGGCGCGGGCGTCCCGTGGAGATGTCGCAGATTGGGGGGGCTGCCATCTTGCAGTACTCTGCTCTCCAGCCTTAACCTTTTTGGTCCAGACTGGAGCGCGCACACGTCCGCATCGCCAATCTGCTCTGCGGCCATGGCTGTATAATCTATCCCCATGCAGACCGGGGCCACTACTGCGCGCGAGAGGCAGTCCGCCACCACATTCAGTTTACCCGACACATGCTGAATATTGGTGGTAAACTCCAAGATCGCAGCCAGCTGTCTCTGCTGCCGGCCCGACCATGGTTCCAAAACCTTGGCCATCGCGAACATTAGCGGCTTGTGGTCCACAAACACGGTGAAGCTGTGCCCTTCCAGCCAGAACTGGAAGTGGCGTATGGCCAAGTGGAGAGCCAGCAACTCTCTGTCGAACGTGCTGTATTTACGCTCACTGTCGCGCAAAGCCCTGCTGAAAAAAGCGAGCGTCTGCCAAGAACGGGCGACACGTTGCTCCATGACGGCCCCTATGGCCACGTCTGTGGCGTCGGTAGTGAGCGCCATCCGGGCCGCCGGGTTCGGGTGCGCCAACAGTGCGGCGTTTGCCAGAGCTGTTTTAACATCGGAGAATGCCTGCTCCCGCTCCGGAGTCCATTCGATTCTGTCTGCGGGTTTCCGTTTCTTGAGCGCGGCGTACAATGACTGCATGAGTTGAGCTGCACAGGGGAGGAACCGGTTATAAAAGTTAACCATCCCCAAAAATTCTTGCAGCACCCTGACCGTCTGAGGCTGGGGAAAATTCCCCACGGCGCACACTTTGTCGGGCAAGGGTATGGCTCCCTCCGGTGAGACGCGGTGCCCCAAAAAATCAATCCCCATCACATCGAACTGGCACTTCGCCGGGTTGTTTATTGACCCGTGCTCCTCAAACCTACGGAAAACCGTCCTGAGGTGGGTTACGTGTTCGTCCTCGGACGCACTGGCCACCAGGATGTCATCCAGGTAGACAAACACAAAAGGCAGATCGCGCAACACCGCATCCATCATGCGTTGGAATGTCTGTGCCGCTCCTTTTAATCCGAAGGGCATGCGTAAAAACTCAAACAAGCCAAACGGAGTTATTACCGCTGTTTTGGGTATGTTCTCCGCACGCACTGGGACCCAGTGGTAACCACGGACCAGGTCTGTTTTAGAAAAAATTTGTGCCCCGGCGAGGTGAACAGAAAAATCCTGAATATGGGGAATCGGGTAGCGGTTGTGTGCTGTGGCGTTATTCAACCTGCAGAAATCTCCGCACGGTCGCCACGATCCCTTGGCCTTAGGGACCAAGTGTAGCGGGGATGCCCATGGGCTGTTTGAGCGCCTGATGATGCCCAATCTTTCCAAGTTGGCAAACTCCTCGCGCGCTATGGCCAGTTTAACTGCGTCCAGGTGCCGAGGTTGTACGAAAACGGGCGGCCCGGTGGTGGTGATAAAGTGTTCCACCCAGTGTTTTGCGATGGCCGCCGAAAACATCGGGACTGTGAGTGCTGGGAACTGAGTGAGCAGTGTGTGGAACTTACCGCCTGGAGCTGTGACGTTGGCTTGAGTTACTGGCCCGGCCCCTCGAGCTGTACAGGTGAGAGAATCAAAAGACATTGCATTCACCAAGCGTCTGTTAGCAACATCGACTAGCAACCCATGTGCATACAGAAAATCAGCTCCCAGGATTGGGAAACTCAATGCCGCTATGACAAAAGTCCACTCGTACATACGGCCGTGTAGGGATAAAGTCAGTGTTCTCTCACCAAAAGTCTTAATGTCCGAGCCGTTTACTGCTACCAGCCCAGGGCCGCTAGTTCCCGCTAGCCAGTCGGCATAGGATGGCAGGATGATGCTCCTCTTGGCGCCGGTGTCTACGAGGAACCGTCTCCCTGAGCACGAGTCCATCACGTAGAGCAGCTTGTTCTCTTCATCGGCGGTTGCAGCTGCTACCGACTGCCGTCATTGGTGTTTCCCGAACGCTTGAATTGGCACGGTGGCACACATCTGCGTGCGTGTTCTTCAAAGCGGCGGTGGTAGAAGCAGAGCGTGTCTCTCTGGCGCTCCCTGGCCCCCGCTGCTGCTACCGTCGGCGGCTCCTCGCCTCCGCTGGTCGTCTCGCTGGGTTCCGACGCTGCCGCGTTCACTGTGAGGGCTCTGGTGGTGAGGATGATCTGATCTGCCTCCTGAGCTAGTGCACGGTAGTCACGCGCGGCCAGCAGCGGCGAATTGGCCACAACCGCTCTGGCCACTGTTGGGAGGTTCCGGAGGAAAAGGTGGGCAAACAGAAAATGCCCGTCGTCCGTGCCCATCAACACCAACATCTTCTCCATCAGTTCGACCACCGAACTGTCTCGTAACTCGGAGTGCCTCAGGAGCTTCTCTGCTCTCTCACAGTCCGAGAGCGTATAGCGCCGGGTCAGCGCGGCCTTGAGAGCCCCGTATTTGTCGTGGGCCGGAAGTTGTTGGAGCAGGCTTGCTACTTGCTGAGACGTGCGAGCGTCCAGCGCTGCGACCACATAGTAATATTTGGTGTCGTCTGCCGTTATTCCCCGGAGGGCGAACTGAGCCTCGGTGGGGTGGAACCAAGACCACGGGTCGTGCAGCCAAAAGTCCGGTAGTTTGACCGAAACAGCGCACGCGTTGCTGTGGGTTCCCAACCGGGCTGTCTCTGGGATGCCTGCCGCGTTGGTGGGGCTTCCCGTCCGGGCTGAGTCCGGGGTTCTTGCCTCGTGTTCCATAATTCGTCAAAGGGTCGCCAGTGTGGAGAGTGTAATTAACGGAGGCAGATTTATGCAACAGACGACTTTATTCACTCTCACATCAGTCATACACAGAAAAAGCATGTCTCAATACACCAGGGGCTTTCCATTTATATCAACCGCCCCTCTCACATCTGCATGACATCTCGCATCGCAATGCATTCGTCCTTTCTCCCCCAACCCCTTCTTCCTGCTACCTCACCATAATCCCCATACCTATTGTCCTTCTCTGTTTACCCTCTGCATCCAGTTTGAGATGATTAACCCAGCCTCTACAATATATATACATAGACTACCGTTCAAAAGTTTGGGGTCACCTAGACAATTTTGTGTTTTCCATGAAAAGTCACACTTTTATTTACCACCATGAGTTGTAAAATGAATAGAAAATATAGTTAAGACATTGACAAGGTTAGAAATAATGATTTGTATTTGAAATAATAATTTTTTCCTTCAAACTTTGCTTTCGTCAAAGAATCCTCCATTTGCAGCAATTACAGCATGGCAGACCTTTGGCATTCTAGCTGTTAATTTGTTGAGGTAATCTGGAGAAATTTCACCCCACGCTTCTAGAAGCCCCTCCCACAAGTTGGATTGGCTGGATGGGCACTTCTTGCGTACCATACGGTCAAGCTGCTCCCTCAACAGCTCAATGGGGTTTAGATCTGGTGACTGCGCTGGCCACTCCATTACAGATAGAATACCAGCTGCCTGCTTCTTCTCTAAATAGTTCTTGCACAATTTGGAGGTGTGCTTTGGGTCATTGTCCTGTTGTAGGATGAAATTGGCTCCAATCAAGCACTGTCCACAGGGTATGCATGGCGTTGCAAAATGGAGTGATAGCCTTCCTTATTCAAAATCCCTTTTACCCTGAACAAATCTCCCACCTTACCAGCACCAAAGCAACCCCAGACCATAATGTTACCCCACCTTGCTTGACAGATGGCGTCAGGCACTCTTCCAGCATCTTTTCAGTTGTTCTGCGTCTCACAAATGTTCTTCTGTGTGATCCAAACACCTCAAACTTCGATTCGTCCGTCCATAACACTTTTTTTTCCAATCTTCCTCTGTCCAATGTCTGTGTTCTTTTGCCCATATTAATCTTTTTCTTTTATTGGCCAGTCTCAGATATGGCTTTTTCTTTGCCACTCTGCCCTGAAGGCCAGCATCCCGGAGTTGCCTCTTCACTGTAGATGTTGACACTGGCGTTTTGCGGGTACTATTTAATGAAGCTGCCAGTTGAGGACCTGTGAGGTGTCTATTTCTCAAACTAGAGACTCTAATGTACTTATCTTCTTGCTCAGTTGTGCAGCGGGGCCTCCCACTTCTCTTTCTAATCTGGTTAGAGACTGTTTATGCTGTTTTCTGAAGGGAGTAGTACACACCGTTGTAGGAAATCTTCAGTTTCTTGGCAATTTCTCGCATGGAATAGTCTTCATTTCTAAGAACAAGAATAGACTGTCGAGTTTCACATGAAAGTTCTCTTTTTCTGGCCGTTTTGAGCGTTTAATCGACCCCACAAATGTGATGCTCCAGATACTCAACCTGCTCAAAGGAAGGTCAGTTTTATAGCTTCTCTAACCAGCTAAACTGTTTTCAGCTGTGCTAACGTGATTGCACAAGGGTTTTCTAATCATCCATTAGCCGTCTGACGCAATGAGCAAACACATTGTACCATTAGAACACTGGAGTGATAGTTGCTGGAAATGGGCCTCTATACACCTATGTAGATATTGCACCAAAAACCAGACATTTGCAGCTATAATAGTCATTTACCACATTAGCAATGTATAGAGTGTATTTCTGATTAGTTTAAAGTTATCTTCATTGAAAAAAAAAGCAGTGCTTTTCTTTCAAAAATAAGGAAATTTCTAAGTGACCCCAAACTTTTGAACAGTAGTATATATATATACTATATATATATATATATATATACATCACAAAAGTGAGTACACCCCTCACATTTTTGTATATATTTTATTATATCTTTTCATGGGACAACACTGAAGATATGACACTTTGTTACAATGTAAAGTAGTCAGTGTACAGCTTGTATAACAGTGTAAATTTGAAATCCCCTCAAAATAACTCAACACATAGCCATTAATGTCTAAACTAATGGCAACAAAAGTGAGTACACCCCTAGTGAAAATGTCCAAATTGTGCCCAATTAGCCTTTTTCCCTCCCCGGTGTCATGCGACTCGTTAGTGTTACATGGTCTCTGGTGTGAATGGGGAGCAGATGTGCTAAATTTGGTGTTCTCGCTCTCACACTCTCGCATGCTGGTCACTGGAAGATCAACATGGCACCTCATGGCAAAGAACTCTGAGGATCTGATAAAAAGAATTGTTGCTCTACATAAAGGTGGTCTAGGCTATAAGAAGATTGCCAACACCCTGAAACTGAGCTGCAGCACGGTGGCCAAGACCATACAGCGCTTTAACAGAACAGATTCCACTCAGAACAGGCCTTGCCATGGTTGGCCAAAGAAGTTGAGTGCACATGCTCAACATCATATCCAGAGGTTGTCTTTGGAAAATAGACGTATGAGTGCTGCCAGCATTGCTGCAGAGGTTGAAGGGGTGGGGTGGGGGGGGGTCAGCCTGTCAGTGCACTTACACCCCCCCTCAGGAGAACTGCTAGACCTACTATAAAGAACATCACAACATGGCCTGAGGGAGCTCTTTCTCAGTTGCAGGACTGTTTTTCAAACACTTTATGGGATTTATTCAAGAATCAGGATCTGGAAATATACACGCAGACTGTATTATGCTACATCACCTACTGTATCAACCAGGTGACTGTGGAAAAACGTATCAGGGTTTTTCCTAACCAGAAGCCTTGGATGACAAAAGAAGTCCACGCACTCCTCAGAGCTTGTGATACAGCCTTCAGGTCAGGGGATACAGATCTGTATAGCACCGCCTTGAAGAAAGGCATTAAGGAGGCTAAACAGCCCTATAAGAAGAAAGTTGAGGACCATTTTTCTGATAATGATTCAAGACGAGTATGGCAAGGCTTTCACCATATCACAAACTACAAGGGCAGCAGCATCATTTCCAGTGACATCAGCGCCTCACTGGCAGAAGAATCGAACTGCTTTTTCACACGGTTTGAGGCAAATACACCTCGCCCGGACCTACTGACGTTATTGAATGCCAGCTCTGATGTGCTTACCCTGCAGGATCATGAGGTGAGACAGACACTTAGAGCAGTTCACCTGAGAAAGGCTACTGGTCCCGATGGAGTGCCAGGAAAGGTGGTCAGAGCCTGTGCAGATCAGCTATGCTCTGTTTTGACTGACATTTTTCAATTCAATTCAATTCAACTTTATTTATATAGCGCCATTTCACAACAACAGTCATCTCATAGCACTATCAACTGTAGGGAGGACCCCCACAGTTGCAGAAAGACCCCAGCAATCAGGCGATCCCCTGTGAGCAAGCACTTGGCGACGGTGGAGAGGAAAAACTCCCTTTTAACAGGAAGAAACCTCCAGCAGAACCAGGCTCAGGGAGGGGCAGTCATCTGCTGCGACTGGCTGGGGGGTGAGGGGATAGAGAAGAAGAAAAGAACAGACATGTAGAGAGCAAACAGCACGATGGGGACTCAATCTATGGGAGAGAACAAACAAATGTTAATGACCAGCAAAAAAAAAAAATATTTCATAGAGAGTGAGGAAAGGAGTGAGGCCCAGTGCATTACTGGAGGTCCCCCGGCTGACTAAACCTATTAGCAGCATAACTAAGGGAGGGTTCAGAAAACACATGATCCCTCCCTAATTGTAGGCTATATCAAAAAGGTAGGTTTTAGCCCTATTCTTAAAAACAGAGATCGAGTCTGACTCCCGAATCCAGATTGGCAGCTGATTCCACAGGAGAGGAGCTTGATAACTGAAGGCTCTGCCTCCCATTGTACTTTTGGAGATTCTAGGTATTACAAGTAAACCTGCATTTTGGGAGCGTAGTGCTCTGTTAGGATGATACGGTAGTATCAGATCTTTTAAATAAAAAGGAGCCTGATTGTTTAGAGCTTTGTAAGTAAGAAGAAGGATTTTAAACTTAATTCTAAACTCTATGGGAAGCCAATGAAGGGAGGCCAGAACCGGAGAGATATGATCTCTCTTTCTAGTACCTGTTAAAACTCTTGCTGCAGCATTTTGGATCAGCTGAAGACTTTTTAAAGATGTTTTAGGACAACCTGATAATAAAGAATTACAATAATCTAATCTCGAGCTAACAAAAGCGTGGATCAGCTTCTCAGCATCACTCTGAGACAAGATGCTCCTAATCTTGGCAATATTACGCAAATGATAGAAGGCAGTCTTAGAAACAAATTTAATATGTGAATTGAAGGACAAATCCTGATCAAAAATAACTCCAAGGTTCCTCACAGAGCTATTAAGAGAAAGAGTAACTGCATCCAAACTGAAAGTTTGATTTGGAAAGGAATTTCTAAGGTTTTTTGGACCAACAAGAATGACTTCAGTCTTATCTGAATTTAATAGCAGGAAATTACAAGTCATCCAAACTTTGATTTCCTTAAGACAGGCTTCTAACTTGGCTAATTGATTAGTATCATCTGGCTTCATTGACAGGTATAATTGTGTGTCATCTGCATAACAGTGAAAATGTATACAGTGCTTTCTAATAATGTTGCCTAATGGAAGCATATATAAACTAAAAAGAGTAGGGCCAAGCACAGATCCCTGTGGAACTCCATGACTAAGCTTTGAGCTGAGAGAAAACTCATCATTTACATGAACAAACTGGAACCTATCAGATAAATAAGATCTAAACCACTGCAACGAAGTTCCATTAAGTCCAACATAGTGTTCTAATCTATCAAGTAGAATATTATGATCAATAGTATCAAAAGCTGCACTAAGATCTAAAAGGACAAGTACAGAAACTAGTCCATTATCAGATGCAATGAGGAGGTCGTTAGTGACCTTCGCTAAGGCTGTTTCAGTGCTATGATGGATTCTAAACCCAGATTGAAACTCCTCAAATAAACAATTTCCCTGCAGGTGGTCAAATAATTGCATAGCAACAACTCTTTCTAAGATTTTTGAAATGAAAGGGAGATTAGAGATTGGTCTATAGTTAGCTAAAGCTCCTGGATCTAGCGTTGGCTTTTTGAGTAAGGGTTTAATTACAGCCGTTTTAAAAGCCTGCGGTACATGGCCTAAAGTTAATGAAGAATTGATTATATGAAGAATAAAGCTACCAATAAGTGGGAAGACTTCTTTAAATAACCTGGTAGGAATAGGGTCTAAAAGACAAGTTGAAGGTTTGGATGAGGAAACTATTTTGTCTAACTCACAAAGGTCGATTGGAGTAAACTCATCAAGACAGACATCAATAGAAGGAGTTGTAGTAGTTACAGTATTTAAGTTAACTGTGGGAAGAATCTGATTGATTTTATCTCTGATGGATGAAATTTTATTATTGAAAAAGTTCATAAAGTCCTGACTAGTAAGCTCTAAGGGGATGCTAGGATTGACAGAGTCCTGACTCTTTGTCAACCTGGCTACAGTACTGAAAAGAAACCTGGGATTATTCTTGTTCTCTTCTATTAATGCAGAGTAATAACTCGTTCTAGCTTTTCTAAGAGATTTTTTATAAATTAAAAGATGATTTCTCCAAGCTAAATAGATTTCATCTAAATTAGTAGAGCGCCATTTTCTTTCTAATTGACGAGTCTTCTGTTTTAAGCTACGAGTTTCTGTGTTGAACCAAAGAGTTAAAAATCTCTGATTAGACTTTTTCTTTTTTAAGGGGGCCACCAAGTCTAGAGCCTGATGCAGAGAAGCTGAAACACTATCCACCATGTTATCAATTACAGAAGGAGCAAGCTGTCTATAGCTTATTTCCGTTGTGTTGACACATGGCATAGAGGAAACAATCTGCATAAATTTGGAAACAGCATCATCTGAGAGGCATCTACTGTGATAATATTTTTCTTTAGGAGCCAAATAGTCAGAAATAGTAAAATCAAAGGTTAACAGACAATGGTCTGACAGTACAGGGTTATGAGGAGACACTACAAGATTTTCTATTTCTATGCCATATGTCAGAACAAGGTCCAATGTATGGTGGAGGTAATGAGTAGAATTTCCTACTTTCTGAGAAAACCCAATCGAGTCTAATATTGAATTAAAAGCCACATTAAGGCAGTCACTATCTACATCCACATGTATATTAAAGTCCCCTACTATAATTATTCTATCAGATTTCAGCACTAAATCAGCTAAGAAATCAGGAAATTCGGATAAAAATTCTGAATAGGTTGATGGGGGACGATAAACTATGGCAAATAAAATTGGGTTTAACCTGGAATTGCTAAAGTGCCCAATACTGAGGACCAGGCCCTCAAAGGAATTATAACATGTTTTTTGCTTTACATTAACTAGTAATTTGGAATGGTAAATTGATGCTACTCCTCCTCCACGACCAGAACTTCTGGGATTTTGACAGTTTAAATAACCAGAGGGAGTTGATTCATTTAAACCAACATAATCCTCTTGTCCTAACCAAGTCTCTGTAAGGGAAATTAAATCAATCTGATGATCAATTAACAGATCATGGACTAACAGAGACTTGGGAGTTAGAGACCTAATATTTAATAAACCACATTTAATTTTTAAATTATGAGGAGGAACAGAGGCCAAATCATTCAATTTAGAGGCTTTATGTTAATTTGAGTTTTACCAATATTTTGCTTTATCACTTTGGGATGCTTATACATTATATTTTTATTTACTTTGGAGGGAGCAGACAACGATTCTCTGATGGGGAAGACAGGGGCTAAGCTGAGGGGTGGCGGATGAAGAGGAGCTGCAGAGAGGCGTGTAAGACTGCGACTCTGCTTCCTGGTCCCAACTCTGAGTAGTCAGGGTTTTGGAAATTTGGATAAAAAAGATGCCAGATTGTTAGATAAATGAGAAGCACCATCCAAAGTGGGATGAATGCTGTCTCGTCTCATAAGACCAGGTTTTCCCCCAAAAAGAGCTCCAATTGTCAATGTAGCCCACGTCATTTTTAGGACACCACACAGACAGCCAGCGGTTCAAGGATGACGAGCGACTAAACATGTCATCACTGGTCAGATTGGGGAGGGGCCCAGAGAATACTACAGTGGCAGACATCGTTTTTGCAAAGTCACACACCGATTCTACATTAAGTTTCGTGACTTCCGACTGCCGGAGACGGATGTCATTAATGCCGGCGTGAATAACAATTGTGGAATATTTACAGTTACTTTTAGCCAGCATTTTCAAATTTGACTCGATGTCGCCTGCTCTGGCCCCAGGAATGCATGTGACTATGGCCGCTGGAGTCTCTAGGTTCACGTTTCTGACTACAGAGTCGCCAATGATCAGAGTTTTTTCCCTCAGTGGGTGTGTCGCTGAGCGGGGAAAAAACGATTAGAAACGTGAACAGGTTGGTGGTGAACCGGGGCTTTGCGACTAGGCTTCCTTCTCACCGTCACCCACCCAGTCTCCTCGCTGCAGAGGAGAGCCGGGGAACCGGTGACAGGGGGACCTAAGCTAGCTAGCTCCGCTGCAGCTAAGGGGCGTCCGTCGAGATTAACTGGCGCAGACGGTGTTTCAATGCAGCGGAGCCGGGATTCCAAATCAGACAACCTCGCCTCGAGCGCCTCAAAAAGACAACATTTATTACATTTACCGTTATCACTAAAAGAGGCAGAGGTGTAGCTAAACATCTGACAGAGAGAGCACACCAGAGGAGGAGAGGAAAGAGAGCTAGTAGCCATAGCTAGTGGCTCGAGAGCTGGAGAGCAAACCACACAGGCAGACAGCAGTTCACCTGAGAAAGGCTACTGGTCCCGATGGAGTGCCAGGAAAGGTGGTCAGAGCATGTGCAGATCAGCTATGCTCTGTTTTGACTGACATTTTTAATTTGTCTCTCAAGGCAGCCGTTGTTCCACAGTGTTTAAAATCTGCAGTCATTATTCCTGTGCCTAAAAAACATATTATTAGCAGTCTGAATGACTATCGACCAGTAGCTTAACACCCATTATTATGAAGTGCTTTGAGAAAATGGTGTTGAAACATCTTTTGTCTAGTCTCCCCCCAGACTTTGATCGGTACCAGTTTGCCTACAGGCGGAGCAGATCCACTGAAGTTGCGATTGCTATAGCTCTCCACTCGGCATTCAGCCATTTAGAAGACAAGGGGAGCTATGTGAGAATGTTGTTCATGGACTATAGCTTTCCATTTAATACAATTATTCCCAAAATTCTCATCACCAAATTGCTTCAGCTTGGTCTGCCTACTCACACTTGCAGCTGGATTAAGGACTTCTTAACAAACCGAACACAGACTGTTAGACTCGGACTCCATTCCTCCTCTACAGTCATGTTTAACACAGGCTCGCCACAGGGCTGTGTGTTGAGCCGCACTTTGTATTCATTGTACACATATGACTGCATACCTGTTCATCCCACAAACATTACAGTGGGGTAAAAAAGTATTTAGTCAGCCACCAGTTGTGCCAGTTCTCCCACTTAAAAGATGAGAGAGGTCTCCAATTTTCATCATAGGTATACCTCACCTATGAGAGACAAAATGAGGAAAAAAAATCTAGAAAATCACATTGAAGGATTTTTAACGAATTAATTGGTAAATTCCTCGGTAAAATAAGTATTTGGTCAATAACAAAAGTTCATCTCAATACTTTGTTATATACCCTTTGTTGGCAATGACAGAGGTCAAACGTTTTCTGTAAGTTTTCACAAGGTTTTCACACACTGTTGCTGGTATTTTGGCCCATTCCTCCATGCAGATCTCCTCTAGAGCAGTGATGTTTTGGGGCTGTTGCTGGGCAACACGGACTTTCAACTCCCTCCAAAGATTTTCTATGGGGTTGAGATCTGGAGACTGGCTAGGCCACTCCAGGACTTTGAAATGCTTCTTACAAAGCCACTCCTTCATTGCCTGGGTGGTGTTGGTGAAGTTGAGTTTTTACCAAAAAGTTCTGTTTTGGTTTCATCTGACCATATGACATTCTCCCAATCCACTTCTGGATCATCCAAATGCTCTCTAGCAAACTTCAGATGGGCCTGGACATGTACTGGCTTAAGCAGGGGGACACGTCTGGCACTGCAGGATTTGAGTCCCTGGCGGCGTAGTGTGTTTCTGATGTAGCCTTTGTTACTTTGGTCCCAGCTCTCTGCAGGTCATTCACTAGGTACCCCCATGTGGTTCTGGGATTTTTGCTCACCATTCTCGTGATAATTTTGACCCCACGGGGTGAGATCTTGCGTGGAGCCCCAGATCGAGGGAGATTATCAGTGGTCTTGTATGTCTTCCATTTTCTAATAATTGCTCCCACAGTTGATTTCTTCACACCAAGCTGCTTACCCATTGCAGATTCAGTCTTCCCAGCCTGGTGCAGGTCTATAATTTTGTTTCTGGTGTCCTTTGACAGCTCTTTGGTCTTGGCCATAGTGGAGTTTGGAGTCTGACTGTTTGAGGTTGTGGACAGGTGTCTTTTATACTGATAACGAGTTCAAACAGGTGCTATTAATACAGGTAACAAGTGGAGGACAGAGGAGCCTCTTAAAGAAGAAGTTACAGGTCTGTGAGAGCCAGAACTCTTGCTTGTTTGTAGGTGACCAAATACTTATTTTACTGAGGAATTTACCAATTAATTCATTAAAAATCCTTCAATGTGATTTTCTGGATTTTTTTTTTCTCATTTTGTCTCTCATAGTTGAGGTATACCTATGATGAAAATTGGAGACCTCTCTCATCTTTTAAGTGGGAGAACTTGCACAATTGGTGGCTGACTAAATACTTTTTTGCCCCACTGTATAGTGAAGTTTGCAGATGACACAACAGTAGTGGGGCTCATATCAGGAGGAGATGAGTCCGCATACAGAGATGAGGTCCAGAAACTTGTGAGATGGTGCTAAATCAATAATGATTTAGAAAGCATAGCAGTGAGCCGCCTCCTCTATATATAGGCAAGGAGTGTGTGGAGAGGGTGGAGGCTTTTAAGTTTCTGGGTGTTCATATTTCTCACAGCCTTACCTGGGCAGTTAACACCATAGCTATGGTAAAAAAAAAAAAAGGCTCAACAACGTCTACACTTTCTGAGGCTCCTCAAGAAGAATGGCCTGAATGCACAGTTGCTGGTTTTATTTTATCGCTCTGCTATTGAGAGCATTTTGTCATATGGCATCACGGTTTGGTATGAGGGCTGTTCAGTTGCAAACCGCAAAGCCTTCCAGAGAGTGATCGAGACTGCGCAAAAAATCACTGGCTGTTCTTTCCCTTCTCTGGAAGAGATTTCCAGGTCTCACTACCTCAACAGAGCTACTGCCATTATTAAAGACTGCACTCACCCAGGCCATGATTTCTTTCACTTGCTCCCCTCGGGAAAGCGGTACAGATCCCATAAAACCTGGACCACCAGGTTTAATCATAGTTTTTTCCCAGCAGCAGTACGTATTTTGAACGGATTTATGTAACACGTACAGACTGCTGATATTATTTCATGTTATTTTGTGGCAATAACCCTGTGTGTATAAGCTGGTCTTATATATTTATCGCTCAGTATGTTTTTATTATTGCTATGTACAAATTGTATTCAACTTTTAGGTAATATTGTTTCAAGCACTATTTATTGTTGTAATTACGAGAATGTTAAATGCATGAGTGAACTGTGAGTGTGATAGTTTGTTTTTAGGGAGCAGTATCTCAATTTCGTGACATTGTTTATTAGCAATGGAATGACAATAAAGGCACTTTGACTTTGACTTTGACCATATGCCACACACTGCATCAAATTGGTCTGCATGGCTGTTGTCCCAGAAGGAAGCCCCTTTTAAAGATGACGTACAAGAAAGCCTGCAAACAGTTTGCTGAAGACAAGCAGACTAAGGGCATGGATTACTGGAACCATGTCCTGTGGTCTGATGAGATCAATATAAACTTATCTGGTTCAGATGGTGTCAAGCGTGTGTGGAAGCAACCAGGTGAGGAGTACAAAGACAAGTGTGTCTTGCATACAGTCAGGCATGGTGGTGGGAGTGTCTTGGTTTGGGGCTGCATGAGTGCTGCCGGCACTGGGGAGCTATAGTTCATTGAGATAACCATGAATGCCAACACGTACTGTGACATATTGAAGCAGAGCATGATCCCCTCCCTTCAGAAAATGGGCCGCAGGGTAGTATTCCAACATGATAACCACCCCAAACACACCTCCAAGATGACCACTGCCTTGCTAAAGAAACTGAGACTAAAGCTGATGGACTGGCCAAGCATGTCTCCAGACCTAAATCCTATTGAGTATCTGTGGGGCACCCTCAAACGGAAGGTGGAGGAGCACAAGTTCTTTAACACCATGATGTCGTCATGGAGGAGTGGATGAGGATTCCAGTGGCAACCTGTGAAGCTCTAGTGAACTCCATGCCCAAGAGAGTTAAGGCAGTGCTGGAAAATAATGGTGGCCACACAAAATATTGACACTCTGGGAACAATTTGAACATTTTCACTTATGGTTGTACTCACTTTTGTTGCCAGCTTTTTAGACATTAATGGCTGTGTGTTGAGTTATTTTAAGGGGACAGCAAATTTACACTGTTACAAGCTGTACACTGACTACTTTGCGTTGTATAAAAGTGTCATATCTTCAGTGTTGTCCCATGAAAAGATATAATAAAATATTTACAAAAATGTGAGGGGTGTACTCACTTTTGTGAGATACTGTGCACACACACACACACACACACACACACACACACACACACACACACATATGTGTACATATACAGTATATAGCCTACACACATATATAATATATACATACTGCTCAAAAAAAATAAAGGGAACACTTTGAAAACACATCAGATTTTAATGGGAAAAAATAAGCTGGATATCAAAATTGTGGCAGGCTAGTCCAGCTTACTCAGATTAAAGGAACACTTTTTAATCTGATATCTATCTATCTATCTATCTATCTAGATAGACAGATAGATAGATACTGCCTCCAGGAATGCTTTAACTGGTCGGACTGGGAGGTGTTCACGCTCACCTGCGGAGAAAATTTGGACTCTTTAGTGGACGTGACATGCTCATACATGATTTTCTGCAGAGACATGATCGTTCCACGTAAACGTGTCAAAATATATCCCAACAACAAGCCATGGGTTACAAAATCAGTTAAATCCTGCTTACAGAGGAAAGCACTTGCTTTTAAACAGGGGTCTGTTTCTGAGCTACAGGTTGCCACAAAAGAGCTGAAGGCCGAAATTTTAAGAGCAAAACAGAATTATAAATCAGAGTTGGAAAGAAAAATGGCAACAAAGAAGCTTGGTTCAGCCTGGGCCTGTATGAAAACTATTGCAGGCCTTCAGAGCACAGAGCGCAGTAATCGTGTGTTTTTAGATGGTTTTAGTTTGACACAGAGCTGGCTAATGCTCTTAATTGTTTTTATGGTCATTTTGATTCCTTTGATTTTAGCACAGAAACCGAAGATTTGAAACAGAAACTCAAAAACAATCAGCACTTTAATATTGAGGTGCATAATGTTAAAAGGGAGTTCTGCGCTGTAAAAGTGAACAAAAGTCAGGGCCCTGATAATATATGTGGGCGCTTGGTAAAGTCCTGTGCACATGAACTGAGTCCTGTGTTTCATTACATTTTCTATAAGTCCTTACAGACACAACATGTGCCTAAGATCTGGAAAGATGCCATGGTTGTCCCTGTTCCAAAATCCAGCTGTCCTAAAACAGTAAATGATTTTAGACCCGTTGCTTTGACCTCAATTTTAATGAAAATTTTGAAAAACTGGTCAGATTTGAGGTCCTAAAGCAGACTGAGCATGCATTGGATCCTTTGCAGGTTGCCTATAGGCCTCACAGAGGAGTGGAGGATGTCACTGTCACTCTGTTTAACATGCTTTTTAAACATCTGGATTTTAATGGGACACACGCCAGGCTTTTATTTGTGGACTTTTCTTCCGCCTTTAATACAATCCAACCTCATATTTTATTTGAAAGGCTCCTGCAACAATTTGATTTGATTAATAATCTGGTGGGTTGGATTCTGGATTTTTTAATCAACAGGACACAGAGAGTAAGGGTCAATGGTACATTGTCTGACCAAAATAGGGCAGTGCGGTGGCGCAGTGGTTAGCACTGCGGCAGCACAGCAACTCACCCTTGGCCATGGGATCCCTGGTTCGATCCCAGCCCCTGACAAACAGTGATCTGTGTGGAGTTTGCATGTTCTCCCTGTGTCTGCGTGGGTTTACTCCGGGAGTTCTCCGGTTTCCTCCCACAGGCCAAAAACATGCAGGTTAGGTTAACTGGAGACTCTAAAGTGGCTCTAGGTGTGAATGTGTGTGAATGGTAAAAGGATAGCACAGTACCGTGGCTGCTTCATCCATCCAGGTGGATGCCCTCAATTTCCCCTCTGGGGATCAATAAAGTATACAAAATAAAAAACAAACAAAAAAAACATCAAAAGTGTTCTTCTACTGGCTGTCACGCCTGAGCGCTGATTGCCATCCGCGCTCAGGTTGTCCAGTTTTCCTCCAGCTCCACCCCATTCCGGGCCTGGTTTTACGGCCTTCTCCGAGGCTCTAGTCTGACAGCATCTCGGCAGACTTCCGGCTGTCAAACACAGCTGCTCTGGGACAGCTGTCTGTTATTATTAATTACCTTCCCCGCTCCTGATTGGCTTCCGTCCATCATTTAAGGGAGCAGCTGAGCATCACTCCTCGCTGCGACTAAAACAAAGGAAAGACGTACATCGTGTTTCCGCGACTGGAGTTCCTACATCCAACTCCAGTTCCCTCAGTGTTTCTGCTCCTCATCCTCCTGTAAGTGTTACTGCTCAGCGTGGGTTCCTTCCTCGCTGCACTCCTTAGCCTCTCACTCTAGTTGGAGCTCTACCTTGTGTATGTGCGTATTTTTGCCCCTCGTGGCTCTTTACTTTGCCATTTGTGTATTCTGTTCCTTTGTTAATAAAGTTACGCAAACTCACTGGTCGCCTATAGCGTCTCCTTTATGGCTCGCGAGAGCCATTCATGACAGTAGGTCGCAGCCAGACTGAGACGCCGGAGACCGTGAGTTTAGCTAATTTGGACTTGTTGTTTTTCACCCTTCTTCTGGGTACTGGCGAGCTGGAACTATGTCATCCTTCAGGAGGTGCATGCGGCGCCCAGGCTACAAACTCACAGAAGCCCTGGATTACGTGGATTGGACGCTTTTCACCGCGGGCCTCTATGACACTCCCAGAGATGTACGCCGGCACCTGGACCTCGCTGAGGATATTAAATTAAATCACCCTTTATTGTCATTCAACTGTACAACCAATCATGTACAGTAGAACGAGATTGTGCTTTACCTATCTACTGTGTTAATCACACACACCCCAAGTGTAGAATCAGAACGCCACTGCCATGCAAGGCGCCGCCACAAATTTTCCTCCTCCATTCCATTATTGCTGAGCACCAAGCTGGATGGCAGGAAGTTCCACTTTTATATGGCCTTCGGCATGACCCGGCCAGGATTTGAACCCCTGCCTCCCGGGTGTGGGGCGGATGCTCTACCAACTGAGCCACCACTCCGGTATTAACGGCCTTCCTTGCTACTTCCAACATCCCGAAGTTAAGGCGAGGAGGGCAGACATCTCTGCGCTCAGGGAGAGACTCCGTGGGCTTGAGGAAAACCCCGGCAGGAAGCCGAAGACAAGGCACCATCGCTCCTCGCTTCGGGATCCCACTCCAGCCTCCGATCCAGCCCAGAAGTTCGCACCACCCAGGGGTCACCCTCATGAAGCAGTGACGTCAGCTGGGATTTCCCCGGAGAGAATACAGGTGACAGCAATCTGCATTCGGGACCGAGTGGCTGCTGCTCGCTCCGCCGCCCATCCCACTGCAATCATGAAGCACGTGACGGTGGCGGTCAGGCTGGTAGAGAAGAACCCTGAGCTGCATGATTATCTGGAATACGCTGACCTGCTCGCTTCAGTTTCTGCGTAGGAGCGGCGTTTCCCTAACCTCACATTCACCTCACCCTCGGCCAGAAGACGTCGCTCCCAACCCTCTCAGACACCTCAGCGAGAACCCCGTCCGAATTCAGCTCCGGGTAGTCACACGAACTCTGTCTCCCTGCCAGCTGTTGCCTCCGTGTCTCGCCGAAGAGGTAAATCAGCCGTTTCCGGGTCATCTCTCAACGCTGTCCCATCAGCTTCTGGCTCCCGGTTCGCCTCGGCCGTTTCTCCCTCCTCTTCGACGCTCACTCCAGCTGCTGTGAGGAGCATGAGTCCGTCTCCGGATGCCCCCGGTCCTGATCCAGTGCGAGAGGCTCCTCCTCGTCTTCCCAGGGGGTCCTCCACTTCCATCCAGCAGGGGAAGGGAAGACTCAAGTCCACTGCGGCGGGTTCCACCGGTTCTCTGGGAATCAGACAAGTGCCCTTTCATTCTCTTCCTCTATTTGATGAATTGCCTTGTTTGATTCCTGGAGGTGGAATTCGGGGTTCACAGTCCCCTGAGCTCTCTCTACCTGCTGCAGACATAAGATATGAACCTGTGCCTTCTGTGTCTCTCCCCCCTGAGCGTTCCCTGGTTCTGGGACTACACCGCCGGATGAGGAGGGAGCCTGTGGCCCTGGAAAGCCTGATTCCAGCCCCGCAGCCACGTCATGGGCAGAGGAGGAGGTCGGACTGCCACTTGGAACCTGCGCCGATGATCAAGCGTCCCCTGGTCTCCACGGAGGAATGGTTCGGCCCAGCAGAACTCAGATCCCCTGCCACCACGCCGTGCAGGCCTTTGATGTGGACTTCGGCGCCAGGAGATCTTCAGACTGTGGGAACCATCATGCCGGCTGCAGAGCCCGTCGCAGTCAAGTGGGAGCCGGAAGACGAACTCCTGCATATTGAACCTGGATCGTTGAAGTCCTGGACGGCGTCTAAACTTGAGATCAGGCAAGTGCTCAGTGTTGTTTTTGTCTTTTCCATTATTGAGCATTTTTGCCTGTCTCTTGGGGGGGCGAGCCGGGTGCAGCCGTCTACTGCATCCGAGCTTGTCTCGCTGGGTTCTGGCGCTTCCGGTGATCCTGATCCCGGTTCCTTTTGTTCCTCTGAGCCTTTCCCCAGGGCCACCGGAGACGAATCCGCTCTGGTTGTCGCCACAGAGGTTCCGGCTCTGGGCACAGAGTTCGCCTCTGATGCTGCGCCGGCCCAATCGGGGCCCACCGGGAGTGCTGCGCGGTCCAGTTAAAGGCCGGCGAGGGAACTGGAGGATCGTTTTCCCCGGACGTCGGGCTGATTCCGTCCCTTGCCTCTGTCTTCTCTCCTCCGGGTGCTGTTGGGGTTCCCCTCATCTGGGTCACTTTCCTCCTGTCCCGCAGATTTGCCTTTTCCCCCTCGGGGAGGAAGCTGCACCTAAGTTTCTCCCTCTGCTCTCGGTGGTCTGAGGACGTGGGGTGACCGCCTGCGAAACCGTCTGGTTGGTTCGGTGATCTGGGTCGGCCTCTTGAGATACTGTGTTCCCAAGCCTGGGACTTGGGTAGGCCGCCCGAACTGTGGATGTCGCTCCTGGCCAGGTGGAATCTGGGTCTGGGTCGCCCGCCGGACGAACTGTCATCTCTTGCCCCTCTCCACCTGCTGGCATCCCGGGAAGGATTGAATGTTTAGTAGTTTTGTGTGTGGATTGCCCTTTGTGTATTATTAATCAGGACACGAATTTTGCCTTGTCCTCGCCCTAAGTTGTGTTTTTGTTCCCTTATTTTTCATGACTGTTGTTATGTCCCCGCATCTTGGGTCTGGTCATTTTGCCTTGCCTTCTGTAGTTCTTGTTATCTATCTTGTGGTCATTGCAGGGGGTGGGGGGGCATGGCTATCTTATTTTGGACAGTCAATGTAATCGCCAGGTGCTTTTTTTTCCCTGTCTTTTCGCCCCAGAAATTTGCGGAATTTTGTTTTCTTGTAATTTGCTACTTTTTCTAATAAATTTGAAACCTTTTTCTCATGTCTCTATAGAACTAAGTAGACATGCGTTCCTTCTTGTAAATTTGCCCCCTTTTTTTGTATACTTTGCTGTGTTCTGAGTTAGGCCTCCAGGTTCACCTTTTTATTTTCTGATTGTAAGGATCTGTTTGCCTGCTCTAGAGTATGTTTTTTTCTTTCTCCCTTTTCGCAGTGTTTTTCGAGTGTATCTGTATTTTTGTTGTGGCCTGTTGAGCGGCCTGTGTCATATCCTAAACTGTTACCTGGGTTTTTTTTTCTTTCTTTCCTCGTTTCTCTCCCCCCTGACCTGGCCCCCCGCCACCCTCCCTGGGCCCTCCCTTGGGGGGGGCTAAGCCAGTGCCAGGAGGCGTGGCTCGGGGGGGGAGTACTGTCACGCCTGAGCGCTGATTGCCAGCCGCTCTCAGGTTGTCTAGTTTTCCTCCAGCTCCACCCCATTCCGGGCCTGGTTTTACGGCCTCCTCCGAGGCTCTAGTCTGACAGCATCTCGGCAGACTTCCGGCTGTCAAACACAGCTGCTCCGGGACAGCTGTCTGTTATTATTAATTACCTTCCCCGCTCCTGATTGGCTTCCGTCCATCATTTAAGGGAGCAGCTGAAATCACTCCTCGCTGCGACCTAAACGAAGGAAAGACGCACATCGTGTTTCTGCGACTGGAGTTCCTACGTCCAATTCCAGTTCCCTCGGTGTTTCTGCTCCTCATCCTCCTGTAAGTGTTACTGCTCAGCGTGGGTTCCTTCCTCGCTGCACTCCTTAGCCTCTCACCCTAGTTGGAGCTCTAACTTGTGTATGTGCGTATTTTTGCCCCTCGTGGCTCTTTACTTTGCCATTTGTGTATTCTGTTCCTTTGTTAATAAAGTTACGCAAACTCACTGGTCACCTATAGCGTCTCCTTTATGGCTCGCGAGAGCCATTCATGACACTGGCTCTCCTCAGCAGGAATGGCAATTTTCCGCCGATCCGTGGATTTCCGCCGATTTATTTTCAAATTGATCATTTCTGTGAATCGTCTAAATCCGTTGAGAAAATTTTAGGGGGGGTAAGGTACCTTATTGTTACCGATTTTAGCGAAAATCAACACGATTACATAAGCGCTCGGCGCTTCCCCGGGTCAAGTCTCCTGCGATAACCCGGATGTACTTAAGCTACTGCTGTATTGTAAACAGCCCTGCGATTGGATAGTTGCAAACGATTGGACCAATCAAATGGCTCGTTGTATGCTTTGTCAAAAATTCATGGCGGCTTGTTCTCAGGGATGTGATTTTTCCGGTAATTCGCCGAATTCCGCTTTATTTTATCTTCCAGGAAGATAAAGTATGTTAAGTACGTTAGCGGCTTGTGGTCCACGAACACAGTGAAGGTGCGCCCTTTCAGCCAGAACTGGAAGTGGCGTATGACCAGGTGGAGAGTCATTAACTCTCTGTCGAACACGCTGTATTTACGCTCACTGTCGTGCAAAGTCCTGCTAAAAAAAAAAGCTGAGCGGCTGCCAAGAACCGGCAACGCATTGCTCCACGACGGCCGCTATGCCCATGTCCGAGGCGTCGGTAGTGAGCGCTGTTTTAACCTCAGAACGGCTGCTCCTGTTCAGAAGTCCAGTCGACTCTGTCCGCCGGTTTCCGTTTCTTGAGTGCGGCGTACAACGGATGTATGAGCTGGGCTGCGCAGGGGAGGAAACGGTTATAAAAGTTAACCATCCCCAAAAACTCCTGCAGCGCCCTGACATTGATGTTGAGGAGAAAAAAATAGCAAAACAATTTAGTTACATTACTTTTATGATTCCAAACAGTTTGAAATTGACAGTGCACAGTGGATATTGACTCATAACTTTTGAATATTTCTAAGACTTGGCTACATCAGTGATTGTGCAAAATGAACTGCTCAAGACTCAATGGAGATTGAAACTGGTGATCTGAAATGAATGCTGAAATTGTAAAAAGTAATGGTATGTTGGAATTTTATTTCTATTATGGAATAGATAAAATTAACTAATTTTGATTTGATCAAGTGTTAAAGCATGCAATGGATAATGCTTGTTGGAATATTTTAGGAATGCTATCTTCTTGGAACATAAGTCAATATTATACAGTAATAAGTGGCATTCAGCTGTTTGTTTTATGTCATTTAAGCACAGTTCTGGTACTTAAAAATCATAAAAACCCAGGAGCTTCGAGGGGCTTCGCCCCCCTTGCTCCCCCCCCCGGGGCTCTGCCCCGGAGCCCGCTGGGGGACTGCATTTTTTGTCAGAGACTGACACAGCTTGCTGCCAAAAGGAAGAAAGTTTCACATTAGAAGTGACTTGGTGACCAGTGTAAATAGTGTAAATAGTGTAATAAACTCTTATAAGAACTGTTAAATATGTTGGACTAAAGACAGTGAGACAACATTGAAGAAAAAGTAAGTTAACTTTTCATTAAATTTAATGATTTATCTAAGTCTAGTATTTCATTTTTTTAATCATTTTTTCAGTCTAAATTACTTCTGTTTTACTGAAAACCTCCCAGCTTCAGGGGGGCTGCGCTCCCCCCCCCCCCATAAGTCAATCAACCAAATTAGATTTCAGCTGAAATCAGAATTTCCTGTTGCCATCCCTGCCTCAGGGGTGTGTGTTGTCACCACTACTCTTCATCCTGTACACAAACGTGTCGGAGCAGACATGACAACAGACACATTATAAAGTATGCTGATGATTCAGATGTTGTCAGTCTCCTCCAGGATGGTGAGAGTGGCCACGGCCCAGTAGTTGATGATTTTGTTCACTGGTGTGAGGATTCCTACCTGCAGCTGAATATGACAAAAACTTAAGACATGATTATTGACTTTAGGAGGAAAACTCCCAGGCACAAAGTCACTGTACTAAAAGGCCAGACCATTGAATGTGTGCAATCCTACAAATATCTTGGGACGATTATTGATAGTAATTTAAACTTTGAAAAGAACTGTGAAAGGGTGTGCAAAAAGGGTCAGCAACATTTGCATTGTTTAAGGAAACCTGCACGCTTCCAAATTGACCGAACCATAATGGCTATGGCTGTGTAGTTGTGCATGTACATGTTGGACATATACATATGTGATCTAACCTCACGATGAAGGAGACGCAGAGTCTGAGACCCCTGCGGAGGACAGCGAGAGAAGACATAGGTGTGGACAGAAGACTCCCTGACCTCTGAGGCTCGAGAGGAGAGAGGGGGGAGTAATGTAAATAAAGGGATTATGAATGTGAATAAAGGGATTATGATGGAGATGTGTGACCTCCCCTGCGAGGGAGATTCCTTTATGTGAGAATGTTTAAAGGTGAGGACTTTGGTGTGTTTCCTCCTCTTTGTTCGCTGCTCAAGAATGAGAGCAGACTGTGGGAATGGTTGCTTGAAATAAACTTGAATTAAATGCAATTCAGCTTCGTTATTCAAGGCTCCCCACAATTGGTGACCGACGACGTTGAGAATGACCGGAGAAGGTCTCAGGGTCCTGGACTCACAGAGTTCAGAGCTGGCGAGCGCAGTGGCCGTCAAGCTGCCTGATTTCTGGCAGGATAACCCACGGTCGTGGTTCCTGCAAGCGGAGTCGCAGTTCGCGCTCGCAGGAGTAACGGTGGATGACACTAAGTTCCACCATGTCATCGCTAAACTGGATAACAGCACAGCTCGGTGCGTGCAGAGCTTGGTGGAGCAGCCACCCGCGACCGGCAGGTACGACAAGCTGAAATCCACCCTCATTAAGTTTTTCACCCCCTCGGCCGAAGTGAGGGCGAGGAGGATCCTGTCTTTGTTAGACCAAGGAGGACACAGGCCGAGCGTCCTGATGGAGGATATGATACAGCTGAGAGGGTCGGACAATGATGATTTCCTCTTCCAGTTCATCTTCCTCTCCAACCTCCCGACGCATGCGAGAAGCACGCTGGCCGGCAAGAAGTGTCACACCCTGGAGGAGTTCCGGGAGCTGGCCCAGGAAGCAGATGGGATTCTGGACGCCTGCGGCGGGCAGGCAACCACAGCGGCAACCCAAGACAGCGGGGAGCCAGAGGCTGCAGACCCAGGCTGGCCGACGACGGCGGCAGCACGGCCGCGACGAGGTGGAGCCAATGGTCCGGTGGCAGAGGCGCGGCCCCGACACAGCGGAGGAGAGGATCTCTGCTTTTACCATCGGAGGTTCGCTGATAGGGTGCACAGGTGTGTGCCGCCCTGCAACTTCAAGAGTTTGGGAAACGGCAAGACCGGGGGTCGCTAGCAGCTTTGACTCTCGGAGAAGGCAACAAGCTGCTCTACATCACGGATACGAGCTCCGGATGAGAGTTCCTCATAGACACCGGAGCCCAAGTGAGCTTCATCACCCCAACATACGCGGACCGGGTGGCTGGACCCCGCGGTAGCGGAGCTACGGCGGCAAATGGCTCGAGCATCAACACCTACGGGAAAAGGACCTTACCTTTATGCTTACATGGCCGCACATATGAATGGACTTTTGTAATAGCGGCGGTGAGTTTCAACATGTTGGGCGCGGATTTTTTGTGCTCACACAATCTGTTAGTTGATCTTGCTAATAGACGGCTGGTAAATGCACTCTCTTTTTACTCTCTCCCCTGTTCAGCTCGAGTGTCCCCGCCACCAGTACAGACCCACGTCGCTACAGCAGGTGGTAAGTTTCACACACTCCTCACCCAATTTCCAGCGCTCACTGTGCCCACTTTTTCAGCGACAGTCGCGAAACACGGGGTGGAGCATTTTATCCCTACATCTGGCCCTCCCGTGTTTGCAAAGGCTCGGCGCTTGGATGCATTTAAGCTCGCCATAGCACGCGAGGAGTTCGCCAGCCTAGAGAGGCTGGGCATCGTTCGTAGGTCAAAAAGCCCGTGGGCTTCGCCGCTGCACATGGTCCCGAAAGCCGATGGCTCCTGGAGACCGTGTGGCGATTACCGCAGGCTAAACAATGCTACGGCGCACGATCGTTATCCCATCCCGCACATTCAGGACTTTTCGGTGCACCTGGCAGGGGCGCGCTTTTTTTCAAAGATTGATCTGGTTCGCGGCTATCACCAAGTCCCAGTCCAACCGGAGGACATTCCTAAAACAGCGGTAATAACCCTATTCGGACTTTTCAAATTTTTACGCATGCCGTTTGGTCTCAAAGGGGCGGCGCAAACGTTTCAGCGGATGATGGATGCCGTGTTACGCAATCTCCCTTTCGTGTTTGTGTGCCTCGACGACATTTTGGTCGCGAGTACTTCAGAGGATGAACACGAAACGCGCCTCACAGCAGTTTTTAGGAGGCTGGGAGAGCACGGCTTAATAATTAACCCAACCAAGTGCCAGTTTGGCAACGAGCAGATCGATTTTTTGGGTCACCGCGTCTCCCCAGAGGGAGCGGTTCCATTACCAGATAAAGTACGCGTGGTAGCGGATTTTCCCCGGCCACAAACGGTCAAATCACTGCAGGAATTCTTGGGGATGGTGAATTTTTATAACTGATTCCTGCCCCACGCAGCTCAAATCATGCAACCGTTATATGCCGCGCTCAAAAAGCAAAAACCAACCCAGGCAGTCGAATGGTCCCCGGAGCGGGAGCGCGCGTTCAGAGAGGTTAAAAAAGCCTTGGCTGAAGCTGCGCTCCTGGCCCACCCAGACCCAGCAGCACGTATTGCGCTGACGACAGACGCTTCAGATTTAGCCATAGGGGCCGTTATTGAGCAACAGGTCGCTGGAGTTTGGCAGCCGTTGGCTTTCTTTAGCAAATCCTTAAGCGCGGCTGAGCGAAAATACAGCACGTTCGACAGAGAACTGTTGGCGCTGCATTTGGCTATTCGTCATTTCCAGTTCTGGCTGGAAGGACGGTGCTTCACCGCTTATGTGGACCACAAGCCGCTCACATACGCCATGGCCAAAATTTCAGACCCGTGGTCAGGCAGGCAGCAGAGGCAGCTGGCCGCGATCTCGGAATTTACCACTGACATTAGGCACGTTGCGGGCAAATTCAATGTAGTAGCAGATTGTCTCTCGCGCGCGGTCACGACTCCACCACGCGCAGAGGCAGAACGGGCCACCGTGACCGCGCCGCAGAAGAGCGGCGCGGTGGTGCGCGCAGCCCCGGTGCACGTGGGTATAGATTACGCAGCCATGGCAGCGGACCAGGGGGCGGACGCAGACGTGCGCGCGCTCCAGTCTGGACCAACAGGGTTAAGGTTGGAGAGCAAGTGTTTACAAACCGGTATGCCCCCCCTGATCTGCGATGTGTCGACGGGGCGCCCGCGTCCGGTGGTTCCGGCCGCGTGGCGCTGCCGTGTTTTTGACTCGGTCCACTCACTGGCGCACCCGGGGGTGCGTGCGTCGGTGAAAATGGTAGCGGAAAAGTTTGTTTGGCCGTGCCTGTGCAAGCACGTGAAGGAATGGGCAAGAACCTGCATTTCCTGTCAACAGGCCAAAATTCACAAGCACACAAGAGCCCCGTTAGAACCGTTTCGCATTCGCCATTCATCTTTTGACAATGGTGGACCGAACCACACATTGGCCGGAAGTGGTCCCGCTGGCGACGACCACGGCGGTGGCTCGCGTTTTTTTAACGGCTTGGGTGGCGCGCTTCGGGGTTCCGTCGGACATCACGTCCGATAGAGGACCTCAATTCGTCTCTGAGCTGTGGTCAGCGATGGCCAACGGCTTGGGAGCCAAAATTCACCGCACTACGGCTTACCACCCTCAGGCTAATGGTTTATGCAAGTGTTTTCATAGGTCTTTGAAGGCAGCACTCAGAGCGTCGCTCACGGATGCAGATTGGATAAATAAACTACCATGGGTTTTATTAGGGTTGCGTTCTGCGCCCAAAGAGGACTTAGACGCCTCCCCAGCGGAGCTGGTATTCGCACAACCTCTTAGGCTGCCAGGCGAGTTTTTACCAGAGCACCCGGAGCCCCCTCCTCTCCCGGCTCTGGGACCGTTAGTTGGCACGGGAGCAGACACGCTTCCAGGTCTGGTTCATCACGCCTTTCCACGAGTTTTCGTCCCCAAGGCTTTGAAAAATGCCGAGTTCATTTTTGTCAGGCGCGAAGCCCTAAAAGCAACACTCAAAACACCTTACGAAGGGCCATTTCGAGTGCTGGAGGCAGGTGATAAGCAATTTGTGCTAGATTTTGGAGACAGAAAAGAGACAGTCAGTATTGACAGACTAAAACCTGCTTTTGTCATGAAGGACGGGTCTGTACTGGTCGCAAGGGCGCCTCGACGAGGCAGGCCCCCGCAGGGGGCAAATAATCACTCTCTTCTTCAGTCAACAGAGCCGGAGCAGAAAGGCGCCGCAGGCAAGGCGGGGCCAACTCACAGCAGATTCGGCAGACGGTTGAAGCCCAGGCAGCGCACAGACTGAATGTTGATGTTGATTATACAGTAGTCAGTAACATGTTATTGAATTTTAGGGAATAGTCCGTTCTTCATCGTTTGGTGGGGGGTTATATGGCTGTGTAGTTGTGCATGTACATGTTGGACATATGCATATGTGATCTAACCTCACGATGAACTAACTAACTAACTAACTAACCTGCACTTATATAGCGCTTTTCTAGTCACAAAGACCACTCAAAGCGCTTTCATTAATACTAACCCTCTATTCTAAGGGCCTATAGGAAACAAATATCTAGGGACAATTTAGAACAGCCAATTAACCTAACATGCATGTTTTTGGCATGTGGGAGGAAACCGGAGAAATCCCGGAGTAAACCCACGCAACACGGGGAGAAGATGCAAACTCCACACAGATCACTGTTGGTCGGGGGCTGGGATCGAACCCACGATCCCACGATCCCCACAATCCCCCGGCCAAGGGTAAACTGTGCTGCCGCAGTGCTAACCACTGCGCCACCGTGCAGCCATAAACCCCCCGTGCTCCCGCCGGAGGAGGGAGGAGAGTTGGGTACATGGAGGCACGCGGCGCGACGGCCGGGGCGAGGCCGCGCGCGGCGCTTAGGTCGGAGTTCCGCGGCGGCGGGCGCGCCGGACCGCCGGCCCCCAGCCGGCTCCACGACGGGCACCCGTCAGCCCCCGGGAGGGACCGCCGAGACGGAGCCGGCTCGGAGGGGGGCCGGCGGCGGCCGGGGCGCTGCGCCGGCCGGCCCTCCTCCTTCCCTCCCGGCGGAGGGACTGGGACGGAGGGCCGGGCAGAGCCTCGGGACGCTCCCCCCGCCTCCCCCACGCGGGGGAGGGGAGAGAAAGCGGCCCTCGGCGGGCGAAGGTTCACAGCGGAGGGCGGCGGGGAGCCCCTCCGGCCCCGGCGGCCGGGCGGCAACTCTCCGCTCCACCGTTAATGATCCTTCCGCAGGTTCACCTACGGAAACCTTGTTTGATGAAGGAGACGCAGAGTCTGAGACCCCTGCGGAGGACAGCGAGAGAAGACATAGGTGTGGACAGAAGACTCCCTGACCTCTGAGGCTCGAGAGGAGAGAGGGGGGAGTAATGTAAATAAAGGGATTATGAATGTGAATAAAGGGATTGTGATGGAGATGTGTGACCTCCCCTGAGAGGGAGATTCCTTTATGTGAGAATGTTTAAAGGTGAGGACTTTGATGTGTTTCCTCCTCTTTGTTCGCTGCTCAAGAATGAGAGCAGACTGTGGGAATGGTTGCTTGAAATAAACTTGAATTAAATGCAATTCAGTTTCGTTATTCAAGGCTCCCCACAATGGCAATGTTTTATCGGCCTTTTATTGAATCTGTTTTATCCTTTTCTTTAGAATCAGAATCAGAATCAGAATCAGATTTATTGCCATTGTTCATGTAGTACACAAACTAGGAATTTGTCTCGGTGCAATGCTGCAACATTAAACATGATAAAATAAAAGAAATAAACTATACATGCAATAAAGTGTAGAATAAGAGTGAGCAATACTAGTCAGCAGTTTAAATATATTAGCGAGCAGCAGATAATGTGGAGAACCATATAGTGCAGTCGGTAATGCAGGAAGAAAACAGTGATGATTGACATGAGTCTGGTTGAGCTGCTGTACATAGTGCACGAGAGTCAATAAGTCACTTAGTGTTCAGCAGTCTGATGGCAGAGGGGAAGAAGCTGTTCATGTGACGGGAGGTTTTAGTCTGGATGGACCGAAGTCTTCTACCTGAGGGGAGAGGGGCAAACAGTACGTGACCAGGGTGTGAGGGATCGGCTATGATCCGGCCAGCACGCCTCCGGGTCCTGGAGATGTACAGATCCTGGAGAGATGGGAGCTTGCAGCCGATCACCTTCTCAGCAGTGTGCACAACGCGCTGCAGCCTTAGTCTGTCCCTGGCAGTGGCTCCTGCGTACCACATGGTTATGGAGGTGGTGAGGATGGACTCGATGATGGCTGTGTAGAACTGCACTAACATCTTGGTGGGTAGCTTGAGCTTCCTCAGCTGCCGCAGGAAGAACATCCTCTGCTGGGCCTTTTTGATGAGGGAGCTGATGGTCGGCTCCCACTTGAGGTCCCTGGTGATGGTGGTGCCTAGGAAGCGGAAGGAATCAGCAGTGGTGATGGGAGAGCCTGTGAGGGTGAGGGGGGCAGAGGGGTTGTGACTTTCCTGAAGTCCACAATCATCTCCACTGTCTTCAGAGCGTTCAGCTGCAGGTTGTTGTTGTTGCACCAGGACGCCAGCTGGGCCACCTCACTCCTGTAGGCGGACTCGTCGCCGTTGGAGATGAGCCCGATGAGGGTGGTGTCGTCCGCAAACTTGATCAACTTGACAGACTGGTGGCTGGAGGTGCAGGAGTTGGTGTATAGGGAGAAGAGTAGGGGGGAAAGTACACAGCCCTGGGGTGATCCGGTGCTGATGCTAGCAGAGTCTGAGACAGTCTTTCCCAGCCGCACATGCTGCCTCCGGTCCGTCAGGAAGTCGGTGATCCACCTGCAGAGGGAGTCAGGCACGTTGAGCAGGGACAGCTTGTCCCGGAGCAGATCGGGGCGGATGGTGTTGAATGCGGAGCTGAAGTCCACAAACAGGATCCTGGCGTAGGTTCCCGGGGAGTCCAGGTGCTGCAGGATGGAGTGGAGGGCCAGGTTGACTGCGTTGTCTACAGACCTGTTGGCTCGGTAGGCAAACTGCAGCGGGTTCAGGAGGGGGGTGGTGATGGACTTGAGGTGGGGCAGGACCAGGCGCTCAAAGGACTTCATGACTACAGAGGTGAGCGCTACAGGTCTGTAGTCGTTCAGACCAGTGATCCGTGGCTTCTTGGGGACAGGGATGATGGTGGAGGATTTGAGGCAGGACGGCACGTGGCATAGCTTAAGGGAGGTGTTAAAAATGTCTGTGAAGACAGGAGCCAGCTCTTTTGCACAGTGTCTCAGGGTGGAGGGAGACACGCCGTCCGGACCGGGGGCCTTGCGCGGGTTCAGTCTGGAGAACTGTTTGAGCACGTCCTGCTCACTGATGACAAGGGCAGGGGGGGGGGAGGGGGAGGCGCCTTTGATGAAGATGCCTTTAGTATCATGGTTTGGTCAGACACAACTGAAACAGAGGAAATCCTTGGATCAGGTTGTTAGATGGTCCAGTCGTTTGCTTGGTGAGGCACAGCTGAGCCTGACATCCCTGTACACCAGACAGGTACAGAGGATTGCTACCTCCATTTTAAATGATGACTCCCACCCTTTGCACTGCCACTTTCAGCTTCTTCCCTCCAGACGGAGGTTTGCTGTCTCAAAATGTAAAACCCAGCGCTACAAAAACAGCTTTGTTCCTGCTGCTGTTAGAGTTGAACAAGATGTAACAATATATTGCACATAATTTAGTTTTTGGGGAACCCATGCTGTGATATTCATCTCAGACTAGAAGAAAGGGAGAGGCAGTAAATTCCTCTGCCGGAAGGGCATGGGGGATTAAGCAACTGGGGAACAATAGGAATTGTGATGTGAGAATGTATTGTGATGCAAGACCTCAGGCAGTAGGGGGAGTTAGTGTTGTAATACAAAGGAGAGACCCTGCAGCATGAGGTCAATGCTTTTTCTGATTCTGAGAGATGTGAGAGAGTGAATAAAGTTTGTCTGCTATGAATGCCTGGCCTGATTATTCCTCTCTCCACACTGGTGACCCTTGACGAATAATGGAACATGAGGCAAACACCCCGGAGATGACCCGGACAGAAAGCCCCAGCAACGCGTGTGCCGTTTTGGTCAAACTACCTGACTTTTGGTTGCACGACCCGAGGTCTTGGTTCCTCCACACTGAGGCACAGTTCGCGCTCCGGGGAATAGCGGCAGATGACACCAGATATTACTATGTGGTCGCAGCGCTGGATGCTCGCATGACTCAGCAAGTAGCGGGCCTGCTCCAACAGCCCCCAGCCCGCGACAAATACGGGGCTCTCAAAACCGCGCTGACTTGGCGCTACACGCTCTCGGACTGCGTGAGAACAGAGAGGCTCCTGATGCGCTCTGGGTTAGGAGATGGGTCGGAGGTCGAACTGATGGAGAAGATGTTGGCGTTGATGGGCACAGACAATGGGTATTTTCTGTTTGCCCACCTTTTCCTCCGGAACCTCCCAACGGTGGCCAGAGCAGTCCTTGCCAACTCGCCGTGGCTGGTCTTGCGTGACTACCGTGTGCTAGCCCAGGAGGCATCCGATCATCCTCACCACCAGAGCCCTCACAGTGAATGCAGCGGTGTCAGAACCCAGCGAGATGGCCAGCGGAAGCGAGAAGCCAGCAATGGTAGCGGCAGTGGGGGCCAGGAAGCACCAGAGAGACAAACTCTGCTCTTACCACCACCGTTTTGGAGAGGACACATGCCAATGCGTGCCAACGTGCCAATTCAAGCATTCGGGAAATGCCAAGGCCGGCAGTCGATAGCAGCTGCAACTGCTGGTGAAGAAAGCAAGCTGCTCTATGTGACAGACTCACGCTCGGGGAGATGGTTCCTCGTGGACCCAGCTCCCAAAAGAGCCTCATCCTGCCGTCCTACGCCGACCGACTAGCGGGTGCTAGCGGCCCCGAGCTGACGGCCGCAAATGGCTCGGACATTAAGACTTTTGGTGAAAAGACACTGATTGTATCTCTACACAGCCGTACGTACGAGTGGACATTCGTCATAGCGGCATGCAGTTTCCTAATCTTAGGTGCTGATTTTTTGTGTGCATACAGACTACTGGTCGATGTTGCTAACAAACGCCTGGTTAATGCAATTTCTTTTGATTCCCTCCCCTGTACAGCTCGAGGAGCCGGGCCAACAACACTAGCCAACGTCACAGCTCCAGGTGGTAAGTTCCACACACTGCTCACCCATTTCCCAGCACTCACGGTCCTGATGTTTTCGGCGGCCATCACTAAACACGGGGTGGAGCACTTTATTACCACCACGGGGCTGCCCATTTTCGCATGACCTCAGCGCCTGGACACAGCTAAACTGGCCATAGCGTGCTAGGAGTTTGCCAACTTGGAAAGGCTGGGCATCATCAGGTGCTCAAACAGCCCATGGGCATCCCCACTACATATGGTCCCTAAGGCCGAGGGATTGTGGCGACCTTGCGGAGATTTCCGCAGATTAAACAACACCACAGCGCACGACCGCTACCCGATTCCCCATATTCAGCATTTTTCCGTTCTCCTCGCCGGGGTATGGATTTTTTCTAAGATAGACCTGGTCCGTGGTTACCACCAGGTCCTGGTGCGCGCGGAGGACATACCTAAAACGGCGGTAATAACCCCATTTGGTCTGTTTGAGTTTTTACACATGCCCTTCGGATTAAAAGGAGCGGCACAGACATTCCAACGCATGATGGATGCGGTTTTGCGCGATCTGCTGTTTGTGTTTGTCTACCTGGATGATATCCTGGTGGCCAGCGCGTCCGAGGACAAACACATAATCCACCTCGGGATGGTTTTCTGGAGGTTTGAGGAGCACAGTTTAATAATCAACCCGGCGAAATGCCACTTCGGCGTGACAGGGTTCGATTTTTTGGGGCACTGCATCTCACCGGAGGGAGCGATATCGTTGCTGGACAAGGTGCGCGCGGTGGCGAATTTTCCCTGGCCTCAGACAGTCAGGGCGCTGCAGGAGTTTTTGGGGATGGTTAACTTTTATAACCGTTTCCTCCCCCACGCAGCCCAGCTCATGAAGCCATTGTACGCCGCACTCAAGAAACGGAAACCGGTGGACAGTGTCGACTGGACTCCTGAGCGGCAGCAGGCATTCTCTGAGGTTAAAACAGCCCTGGCAAATGCTGCACTATTGGCGGACCCGGACCTGGCGGCTCGGATAGTGCTCACTACCGATGCCTCGGACGTGGCCATAGGGGCTGTCGTGGAGCAACCCGTCACCGGTTCTTGGCAGCCGCTCGCTTTTTTTAGCAGGTCTTTGCGCGACAGTGAGCGTAAATACAGCGCGTTCGACAGAGAATTACTGGCTCTCCACCTGGCCATACGCTACTTTCAGTTCTGGCTGGAAGGGCACAGCTTCACTACGTTCGTGGACCACAAGCCAGGTCTCAGTCACAGGTCATGGGTCTTGCAACAGGATAATGACCCAAAACACACAGCTAAAAACACCCAAGAATGGCTAAGAGCAAAACACTGGACTATTCTAAAGTGGCCTTCTATGAGCCCTGATCTAAATCCTATTGAACATCTGTGGAAGGAGTCGAAACATGCCGTCTGGAGAAATCACCCTTCAAACCTGAGACAACTGGAGCAGTTTGCTCATGAGGAGTGGGCCAAAATACCTGCTGAGAGGTGCAGAAGTCTCATTGACAGTTACAGAAATCGTTTGACTGCAGTGATTGCCTTAAAAGGTTGTGCAACAAAATATTAAGTTAGGGTACCATCATTTTTGTCCAGGCCTGTAACTTAACATGGAATCAGTGTGTGACTTTGCCAAAACAATGTCTGCCTCTGTAGTATTATCTGGGCCCCTCCCCAATCTGACCAGTGATGACATGTTTAGCCGCTTGTCATCCTTCAACTGCTGGCTGTCTGTGTGGTGTCCTGCAAACAACGTGGGCTACATTGACAATTGGAACTCATTTGGGGGAAAACAACAATCTGGCATCATTTTTACCCAAATTTCCAAAACCTTGACAACTCAGTTGGGACCAGAAAGCAGAGTCACAGTCTTACATGCCTCTCTGCAGCAACTTTTCATCTGCCACCCCTCATCTTAGCCCCTGTCTTCCGCATCAGAGAATCATTGTCTGCTCCCGCCAAAGTAAATAAAAATATAATGTATAAACACCCCAAAGTGATTAAACAAAAAGTTGGTAAAACTCAAATTAAACATGAAGCCTCTAAACTGAATGATTTGGCCTCTGTTCCTCCTCATAATTTAAAAATTAAATGCGGTTTGTTAACCTCTTGCACTCCGGGATACCGCGGGCGGTCACGTCTCTGCGTCCTAAGAGCCTTGAATTGGGTTTCTGAAACCTTGAAGAACCAATGACTGAAAACCTAGCAAGAAGGACCCGCCTACCAACGGCTGCGAATGCAGCGAGCCAATTGAAGCAGAGAACTTCGACGATTGAAAGCGTACGTCCCCTGCTTAAAATCTGTTTTGTGTAAGCCGCTGGGTGACATACACGCATTCGGCAGTCTTTTTTTCTTACTACTGTTCTTATTTGTTTTGAAAAATCGTTTGCCAAAACCGCAATCATGGAAGTGCAAAACCGCAATAATGGAATTATGGTTTGACGGGATCGCGTGACCAGAACCACGAGTCCGTAACAAGCGGACCAGCGTCATGTTCGTCTGACAATGAGGAAGAGATCTTCACCAGCGACACTGCTGTTGTGGACAGGTAAGTGTTATAAGTTAAATTATTTTTTATCCCTGAAAATTGTAATCAAAATGACTTTTGACCGATCGGTAAATTACAACTGTGCGTCATCGCAACATGACGGACCGTCATGGCGTCGGACCGTCACGGCTCAGGGACCGTATCCAGTCCGTGCGCCGCGTCCAGACCGTGAACGCCACCCCCCCCCCCCGCTACTCTTCTGTAGCGGATTGCAGACATTAGTGCAGATATTTTAGTACAACTGTGTGTAGTAGACCGCGGCGCACCGTCCCCGCAGTCCGTCATGTAGCGATGGGCAATGTCCGTCCTCTGTAGTGGGGAGGGGGGGTGTGGGTGGGTGGGAGTTGTTATCTTCTACATTACAGATATTTTAGTATAATTTTTAGTGCACTGTAGGTTATTTTTTTTTTCCACAATATTTTTTATTGAACCTTTTTTACAAACATAACACAAACAATCAAACACTAACACTAAAGTAATTTAAGAAAAAAAATAAAATAAAAATTGTACTAAAAACACCAACAACCACTAACTAAGGCAAGTCTTCAACAATGCTCCTCTGTTTAGTCTAGGCAATCCATTACATAAGTATACATATTATACATATTATACATATTATACATGACGGGTTGATATGAGTGTAGTCAGGAGTTTACTTGGAGCTGGTGTACTTGGTAACAGCCTTGGTTCCCTCAGACACGGCGTGCTTGGCCAGCTCACCGGGCAGCAGGAGGCGCACTGCGGTCTGGATCTCCCTGGAGGTGATGGTGGAGCGCTTGTTGTAGTGGGCCAGACGAGAGGCCTCGGAGGCGATGCGCTCAAAGATGTCGTTGACAAAGGAGTTCATGATGCTCATGGCCTTGGAGGAGATACCGGTGGCAGGGTGGACCTGCTTCAGTACCTTGTAAACGTAGATGGCGTAGCTCTCCCTCCTGGTCTTCCTCTTCTTCTTGCCTCCTTTACCGGTGGTCTTGGTCACGGCTTTCTTGGAGCCCTTCTTGGGCGCAGACTTGGCGGGTTCATGGATCCCCCTCATGGATCGTCACCTTATCGTGGTGGGGGGGTTTGCGTGCCCCAGTGATCCCAGGAGCTATGTTGTCCGGGGCAATTTGCCTCTGATAGGGTCTCCCAAGACAAACTGGTCCTGGGTGAAGGGCCAGACTAAGAACGATCCAACAGACTCTCATGAATTGTATATCAAGGATTCAGTGTACCCCGCCCGGTATGGGGTTACCGGGGCCCCACCCTGGAGCCAGGCCTGGGGGAGGGGCTCGAAGGCTAGCGTCTGGTGGCCGGGTTTCCACCCATGGGACCCGGCCGGGCTCAGCCCGAAGGAGTTAAATGGGTCCGCCCTCCAGTAGGTTCACCACCTGCAGGAGGGATCATGGAAGTCCGGTGCTATGTGGATTAGGTGGCAGTCAAAGGCGGAGACCTTGGCGGACTGATCCCAAGCTTTCTAAACTGGCTTTTGGTACGTGGAATGTCACCTCTCTGGTGGGGAAGGAGCCTGAGCTGGTGTACGAGATTGAGCGATACCGGCTAGATATAGTCGGCCTCACCTCAACACACAGCTCCGGTTCCGGAACCAGTCTCTGGAGAGGGGCTGGAGCTTGGCCTTTTCTGGAGTTGCCCCGGGCGAGAGGCGACGAGCAGGGGTAGGTATTCTTGTATCGCCCCACCTTGCTGCCTCTATATTGGAGTTTTCCCCGGTGGACGAAAGGGTTGCTTCCCTGCGCCTTCGGGTTGGGAAACGGGTCCTGACCATCATTTGTGCCTATGCACCAAATGATGTTTCAGAGTACCCACCCTTTTTGGAGTCTGTGACTGGGGTGCTGGAGGGTGCTCCTCCTGGAGACTCCATTGTCCTACTGGGGGACTTCAATGCGCACGTGGGCAACGACAGTGAAACCTGGAGGGGGGTGATTGGGAGGAACGGCCTGCCCGATCTAAACCCGAGTGGTGTTCAGTTATTGGACTTCTGTGCTAACCACAGTCTGTCCATAATGAACACCATGTTCAAGCATAAGGGTGTCCATATGTGCACCTGGCACCAGGACACCCTAGGCCGCAGGTCGATGATCGATTTTGTTATCGTATCATCAGACCTGCGACCGTATGTCTTGGACACCCGAGTAAAGAGAGGTGCAGAGCTGTCAACTGATCACCACCTGGTGGTGAGTTGGATCCGATGGCAGGGGAGGAAGCCATTCAGACCTGGTAGACCCAAACGTATAGTGAGGGTGTGCTGGGAGCGTCTGGCTGAGGCCCCTGTCCGGGAGGTCTTCAACTCCCACCTCCGGAAGAACTTCAACCACATTCCGAGGGAGTCTGGAGACATGGAGTCTGAATGGGCCATGTTCTCCACCTCTGTTGTTGAAGCGGCGGCCCAGAGCTGCGGCCGCAAGGTGGTCGGTGCATCTCGTGGTGGCAACCCCCGAACCAAGTGGTGGACACCAGTGGTGAGGGGGGCCATTAAGCTGAAGAAGGAGTCCTATCAAGCTTGGTTGGCTTGTGGGACTCCCGAAGCAGCTGAGGTGTACCGGCAGGCCAAGCGGAGTGCAGCTCGGGTGGTTGCTGAAGCAAAAACCCGGGTATGGGAGGAGTTCGGTGAGGCCATGGAACAAGACTTTCGGTCGGCTTCAAAGAGATTCTGGCAAAACTGTTCGGCGGCTCAGGAGGGGAAAGCAGCTCCCCGTCCACACTGTGTATGGTGCGGATGGGACACTGTTGACTTCAACTGGGGATATCGTCGGGCGGTGGAAGGAATACTTCGAGGATCTCCTCAATCCCACTGATACGCCTTCCACAGAGGAAGCAGGGTTTGGGGACAAGGGGGATGACTCGCCTATCACAGGGGCTGAGGTCGCCAAGGTGGTTAAAAATCTCCTTGGTGGCCGGGCCCCAGGGGTGGACGAGATTCACCCCGAGTACCTCAAGGCCCTGGATGTTGTTGGGTTGTCATGGTTGATACGCCTCTGCAACATTGCGTGGAGGTCGGGGGCAGTGCCTTTGGCATGGCAAACCGGGGTGGTGGTTCCTCTCTTCAAAAAAGGGGACCGGAGGGTGTGCTCCAACTTTAGAGGGATCACACTCCTCAGCCTCCCTGGGAAGGTCTATGCCAAGGTACTGGAGAGGAGAGTCCGGCCGTTGGTCGAACCTCGGATTCAGGAGGAGCAATGTGGTTTTCGTCCTGGCCGTGGCACATCGGACCAGCTCTTTACCCTCTCGAGAATTCTTGAGGGTTCGTGGGAGTTTGCCCAACCAGTTTACATGTGTTTTGTGGACTTGGAGAAGGCATTTGACCGCGTCCCTCGTGGATTTTTGTGGGGGGTGCTTCGGGAGTATGGGGTATCGGGCTTGTTGTTACGAGCTATTCGGTCTCTGTACGACCATTGTGAGAGTTTAGTTCGTATTGCCAACACTCGGTCGGAGTCATTCCCAGTGAGAGTTGGACTCCGCCAGGGCTGCCCTTTGTCACCGGTCCTGTTCATAATTTTTATGGACAGGATTTCTAGGCGCAGCCAGGGAATGGAGGGTGTCATGCTTGGTGACCACAGGATCTCATCTCTGTTGTTTGCAGATGATGTTGTCCTGTTGGCTTCATCCAGCAATGACCTACAGCTCTTGCTGGGACGGTTTGCCGCTGAGTGTGAAGCGGCTGGGATGAGAATCAGCACCTCCAAGTCCGAGTCCATGGTCCTCAGCCGGAAAAAGGTGGATTGTCCTCTCCGGGTTGGGGACAGGCTCCTGCCCCAAGTGGAGGAGTTTAAGTATCTTGGGGTCTTGTTCACGAGTGAGGGGAAAATGGAGCGAGAGATCGACAGACGGATTGGAGCAGCATCTGCAGTGATGCGGACGTTGTACCGGTCTGTTGTGGTGAAGAGGGAGCTTAGTTCTAAGGCAAAGCTCTCGATTTACCAGTCAATCTACGTTCCTACTCTCACCTATGGTCACGAGCTTTGGGTAATGACCGAAAGAACGAGATCGCGGATACAAGCGGCTGAAATGAGCTTTCTCCGTAGGATTGCTGGACTCACCCTCAGAGATAGGGTGAGGAGCTCAGTCATCCGGGAGAGGCTCAGAGTAGAACCGCTGCTCCTCCACATTGAAAGGAGTCAGTTGAGGTGGTATGGGCATCTGATTAGGATGCCTCCTGGACGCCTCCCACTTGAGGTGTTTCAGGCACGTCCCACTGGGAGGAGACCCCGGGGCAGACCCAGGACTCGGTGGAGAGACTATGTCTCCCAGCTAGTCTGGGAACGCCTTGGTATCCCCTCTGAAGAGCTGGAGCAGGTGGCTGGGGAGAGGGAAGTCTGGGCTTCTCTGCTTGAACTGCTGCCTCCGCGACCCGGACCTCCGGAAAAGCGGTAGAAGATGGATGGATGGATGGATGGACATATTATACATTCACCAATTTGGAATTTACAAGGTCCACACACATCATTAGGGCTGCACGGTGGCGCAGTGGTTTAGCACTGTGGCAGCACAGTTTTACCCTTGGCCGAGGGATCGCGGGGATCATGAGGTCGTGGGTTCAATCCCAGCCCCCGACCAACAGTGAGCTGTGTGGAGTTTGCATGTTCTCCCCGTGTTGCGTGGGTTTACTCCGGGATTTCTCCGGTTTCCTCCTGCATACCAAAAACATGTAGGTTTAGGGCGCTCGCGCACGCAGCGACCAGCAGCCGGTGGCTTGTCACCAGACTGCAAACCAAGTCTACCTACGGGTACAAATAAGTAACAAAAAAAAAACAAAAAACAAAAAAAAAAATTCACCTTCTTCTTCAAAAGTTATGTTTAAATTCTTTACATAATCAATGAAAGGTCTCCATATATTCTCAAACACAATTTCCTTTGATTTCAGTATGTATGTTATTCTTTCTAGTGGAAGGTTTGTTAACATCTGTCTTAACCACTGAGTCACATCTGGTCTATGAGTCTTTTTCCACAGTAGTGCAATACATTTTTTGGCGTTAAGCAAACTGAGGTCTATGAATGCTCTTTCACTCTTATTAAAGCTATGCTTTTCTGGATACAGACCCAACAAAAACAATTTAGGATTCAGTATGATTTGTTTTGAAATTATTTTTTCAATTGTTACCCTCACCTCTTCCCAAAACATTCTAATTTTTCTACATTCCCATAAACAATGAAATAGGGTTCCTTTACTTTCCATACATTTTGTGCACGTATCTGGTATGTTTTTGTTATATCTATTTAACTCCACCGGTGTAACATACATCCGCATTAACCATTTAAAATGTATCAATTTAAGACATACATTTATTTTTTTCCACAATATTTTTATTGAACCTTTTTACAAACAAAACACAAACAATCAAACACTAACACTAAAATAATTTAAAAAAAAATACTAAAAACACCAACAACTACTAACAAAGGCAAGTCTTCAACAATGCTCCTCTATTTAGTCTAGGCAATCCATTACGTAAGTATACATACTATACATTGACCAATTAGGAATTTACAAGGTCCACACACATCATTCACCTTCTTCTTCAAAAGTTATGTTTAAATTCTTTACATAATCAATGAACGGTCTAAGCCACACATTTTTACGTGGCATGCTTCTTTGTGTGTGGGGGCTTGTTTGTTCATTCATTCATTCATGAATGAATAACCCCCCCCCCACACACACACACACACACACACGCACACACAGCCCTTGAGTGCAAGGGGTTAAAGTGATGCCGTTTGAACTTTGCTACGCCCCGGCCACCTTTGAGCGCTTGATGGAGCGTTGTTTACCTGGACGACCTACTGGTGGCATGCAGCTGATTTTGACAGCGCCCTGTCCAATCTCTGAGAAGTACTGGATGCCATCCGATAGGCCAGACTGCGGCTGCACCTGAGGAAGTGTCACCTATTTCGGCGGGAGACCACCTTCCTGGGCCACGTCGTCAGCGCAGCGGGAGTTGCCACCGATCCAGAAAAGGTGGCAGCAGTGCGAGACTGGCCAGTGCTGCAGAATGTGGGAGAACTGTGGAGCTTTCTCGGACTGGCCTCCTATTATAGGAGGTTTGTGAAAGACTTTGCCACCATCACCAGCCCGCTGCATCAGCTGACACAGAAAGGACGCACATTTCAGTGGAGTGAGAATTGTGCTGCTGCTTTTTTCCCAACTTCGCACAGCGCTCATCAGAGCTCCCATCCTGCAGTACCCTGACCCGACCCGCCCTTTCATCGTGGACATGGACGTCAGCAACCAGGGCATCGGGGCAGTGTTATCCCTGGAGGGAGAGCAGGGATCGCTTTTTTCAGCCGCACTCTCAGCAGAGCCGAGAGGAATTACTGTGCTCTCACAGAGAGCTGTTGGCTGTCATCCAGGGACTGCGCCATTTCTGCCCGTATGTGTACGGGGGAAGGTTCCAGCTCAGGACGGATCATCTGACCTGATTGTTGAACTTTAAGGAACCGGACTGACAGTTGGCGAGATGGCTGGAGGCACTGCAGGATTATGATTTTCAGATTGTGCATCGGGCAGGCCGCCTCCATGCCAACGCTGACGCGCTGTCTCGGCGCCCCTGTGCGGCAGAGGATTGTCGTCACTGTCAGCGGGCTGAGGATCGAGACCAAGCCGTCCCATGGGCTGCTGCTCTCCGGACCGCTGAGAGCAGAAACAACGCAGCAACGCACAGCTCCTCCTAGGATGATCAGGCAGCCGTCCCCAGCGATGACGTCACAGAGGTCCTTGGCATGCAGCAGCTGCAGAGCGAGCAGGACAGAGACCCGGTCATTTCTTGGGTTCGGCAGTGGCTGGACGCAGGCCAGTGGCCTGCCTGGGAGGTCGTGTCGGCACTGGATGCAGAGACTAAGGCCCTGCACTCCCAGTGGGCCAACCTCCGCTGTCATGAGGGCGTGGTGTATCGACAGTGGCAGACTCCAGCTGGGCAGCGGCACGTCTGGCAGCTGCTGGTTCCTTGTCGACTCCGGCCCAAGGTACTCCAGCTGGTTCATGGGGTGGTAGGAGCGGGCCACTTCGGGGTGAGGGACCAAGACTTTGAAGCGTCTTTGAGCTTGGTTCTACTGGCCCGGATGTCACCAGTACGTGGAGCTCCACGTCCACCGCTGCGACACCTGCACAACTCAGAAAGGGCCAACTCAGCGATCCCACGCTCCCCTGCAGCAGTACCAGGTGGGAGCACCGATGGACCGGGTGGGAGTGGACATCCTGGGCCCTTTTCCGAATACGGACTGGGGGAACCGCTACGTGCTGGTTGCAATGGATTATTTTACCAAGTGGCCAGAGGCGTACATGGACCCGGATCAGAGCACTGCTACGATGGAATCAAAGCTGGTGGACGAAATGTTCTGTCAGTTTGGAGCACCGGAGGAGCTGCATAGCGGACAGGGTTGGAACTTAAAGGCAGAGGTCTTCGGAGAGGTCTGCAAATGGCTGGGCATCCAGAAGACCCGGACCACCCCGCTGCATCCACAGAGCGACAGCCAGGTTGAACGATTCAACCGGACCCTCACCACCCAGCTCGCTATCCTAGTGGACCAGCGACAGTGAGACTGGGACCTGCATCTGCCTTTTGTTTTGTGGGCATACCGGACAGCAGCTCAGGAATCCACCTGGTGCACCCCTGAGGCGCTGATGTTTGGACGCGAGCTGCGCACACCGGTGGATTTGGTATCCCCCCCCCCACCCCCCACCCGAGCCGGAGGTGGAGGGCAAACCCGGGTTGGATTATTTTTTTGTTTGAAGGAACATCTCCACACAGTGCACGAACTGGCTCGAGAGGCCCTGGCAGTGGCAGGGGGTCGGCAGAAGCAAGCGTATGAGTCCCGCTGCCAGGGGAGGAACTTTGCACTGGGAGATCGAGTCTGGGTTTTCTGCCCTGAGAGGAAAAGAGGATGATCACCGAAGTTGGCGAGCCATTGGTTGGGACCATGTGTGGTTCTGCAGAGACTGTCAGATGTGGTGTACAGGTTGAGGCTTAAGAAAAGGGACCGGGTCGTGGTACTTCACCGTGACTGTCTCGCCCCTTACCAGCCATCCGCCCCGTGGGAGGTCGAACTGGGGCCTTCACCCCGACCAGATACTCCGACTGAGACACAGATGGACACTGACGGGCCTGTACGTGCTGGTCGTCGGCGACGGAGGCCGCCCCAACACCTGGACGGATTCGTGTTGGACTTTTGAGTTGGACTTTCAGTTTTCTGGTGACAGAAACCAGTCCGGGGGGGGGGGGGGCAGTGTAACTTCGGGGCTGTGCTAAGGGGGTCAGGGATTTTCCCAGTATGCCTTGCCAGCATAGGATGTTATTTTGTTTGCGTTGAAGTGTTATTACTGTGTTATTACTGTGTTATTATACAGTAATAACACTTCTACTTCTACTTCTATAGGTAGAAGTAGAGCAAGAGTGATTATGTGTTGTGTAACCCTGTTATAAACGGAGTCGGTGAGAATGACCTCCCCTCCTGTCTGTGTTCGTGTTGTGTTTAATAAAGCCTGTTGTGTCGCAGCCATCTGCTCTCTTTCTTTGTGTGAACCTCGCCTACGTCACGCAACATAATCCTCTTGCCCTAACCAAGTCTCTGTAAGGGATATTAAATCAATCTGATGATCAATTAACAGATCATGGACTAGAAGAGACTTGGGAGTTAGAGACCTAAAACGGAAGAAGATGGATGGATGGATATTTAACCCCTTGCCCTCTGGTCAATTTCCCTAAAAACGCCTAAAAATAATGTACCCAAAGTAAATCAAAAGCTGTTCTTCAACCCTTTGCAGCATCTTCATGGGGGTGGTCTCATTTAAAAGAAAACACTTTGAATTTTTTGGCAAAACAGTCATGATCTCTCTAAGTGCTCCGGTCACTGAGTAACAGTCATCTAAACATAGTGAACTTGAAGAAAATAAATTTGGCCTGGGTGTTTTTTTGGATACAAATGCTTGCAAATAACACACAGCTTCAGATCCGGGCTGGAAAATGCAACAGAAATGTAGAACCAAGTGTTATCCAGCTGAGGTCCAAATTTTGTAACAATACCACAAAAAATGAACATATTACACAGCTTTTTCCTCAGGTAGTTCCCAGGCGTTTTTGAACTGTGCCAAATTGTGCCAAATGGCACAGTTTGGAAAAACGTTTGTAACTTTTGAATGATTCAATATAGAAGCTTCATCTTGGGCTCTAATGAAAGGTGACACTCAGGGCTGTGTGTGTGTGTGTGGGGGGGGGTTGTCCCCCCCCCCTCGCTACAGAGGACGGACATCACCCGTTGCGCCACAGTCCGTCATGCAGCGATGACACACAGCTGTAATTTACCGATCGGTCAAAAGTCATTTTGATCACAATTTTCAGGGATAAAGAATAATTTAGCTTAGAACACTTACCTCTTCACAGCAGAAGCGGAGCTGGCGAACTTCTTCCTCATTGTCAGATGAACGCGACACTGGTCTCGCGACCTGATCAAAACATAATTCCCTTATTGCGGTTTTGGTGAACGATTTTTCAAAACAAATAACAGTAGTAATTAAAAAAAAGACACTCAGCTTTGTGACTGTCACTCAGCCTTCGTCGTCGGCCTCCGTCTGTCTATGATGACCATGGAAGAGAATCCTAAACGTCTACGTCTACTCTGCTGGAATAAAAACAAAAAAAGCACCGCCTGTGGCCTAACATGCCGATGCGCGAATGGCAGTCCCTGTCACACAGGTCACACTTGTGGATGGTGTCCGTGCTGCTGGGTCTGTGGGGTTCTTCCTGCGGGTCCTTTTTTTCATCTGTTGCAGCAGTCAGTCTCTCTTCACCCAGCCTTACACAAAACAGCTCGCGAACTTCTGTGCTTCAATTGGCTCGCTGCATTCACTGCGTTGGTAGGCGGGTCCTTCTTGCTAGGTTTTCAGTCATTGGTTCTTCAAGGTTTCAGAAACCCAATTCAAGGCTCTTATTAGTCGAATGAGAGGTCAATCATATCCGATCTGTTTGCAGCTGTGTCTGTAGTGGGAGAACAGAAATGCAGCTTTTTTTTCCAGTGCCCTCTTAGGACGCAGCGCCCTCGTGCATCCTAGACCGCACGAGATCGCCCTTTGTGCGCTGTAGGACGCAGATACCTGCCCGTCTGCGTACACCGGAGTGCAAGAGGTTAAACTGATACAGTCCCTGCCCAATTTGAGAAGGCTGTTTTTTGGCGGGCCTCAGGTGACAGCTCTACCTGCTAATAGCCGCTGCGTAGATCCAGCGAGCTGAACCAGCTGGAAGCGGCGATCCAGCGCGTCATCGATGCGGGGCAGGGGGTAGGAGTCTTTACGGGTGACGTCATTCAGGCGCTGGTAATCCATGCAGAACCGCCACGACCCGTCCTTCCTGACCAGCACCACCGGTGCCACCCAGGGGCTGCTGGAGGGCTCAATGATGTCTGCCTCCAGCAGTTCTCACACTTTTTGTTCTGTTGCTGCCCGCCTTGAAAAGGGCAGCTGGCGTGGGCGGAGCCGAATCGGCCTGGTCTCACCGGTGTCGATCTCGTGCTGCACCAAGCCGGTCCAGTTGCATTCCTCGTCCTTCATGGCGAAGACACCCATATAACAGTCCAACAGCTCCCGCAGCTGGCATCTCTGTCCCGGCTCCAGCCTGCTGCAGCTCTGCTGGAATAATGCCTCGACCACCTGCTGCGTCTCTGCCGACACGTTGACCTCTCCCCTTGCTGTCCTTGTGTGCGCTCGTGCTCCCTCTGCTCGTGCTGGTGGCGCCGTTGCTTCCAGTCCTCGTGGTGGCCTGCCTGGTCCGGTCTGTCCTGGTGGTCCCTCGAACGCGCAGGCCTCCGTGTTCCTTCTCTGGGTCCCGCTGCGGAGCGTGATGGTCCGGGTTCCCAGCTGGAAGGACAGTCCAGCGGTGTCGATCTTGGTGTTCCACGCTGTGAGCAGATCCAGTCCAATAATACAGGGGTCTTGGATGTCAGCCAGCCAGAACGGGTGTTTGATGTTCTGACCGGCCACCCCCACCACGAGGACTCTCCACCCCCCCAGTCTGGCGCGGTCACTGGTAGCTGTGGTGACGTGGCGTTCAGTGGGTTCCCACCTGTCAAATAAACTAATCTACTACTACTACTACTACCCCCGTGGTGTCGTTTCATCTGTGCCCGCAGCATGCCAGGTCGGACCAAGGAGATGGTAGAGCCGGTGTCAATCAGAGCCCGGATCGACGTCTTCTCCAGGCTGCACTGTAAATACATCCCTGGCGAGTGTCCAATTCGGTCCAATTCGGGAGGCGGCCTGTCCCCATCCATGCCACCTCGCTCTAGTTTAACGTCGGTGAGGGGCTAGTCTGTCATGGGGTGGGTGCAGGGCAGTACCGTGTGATGTGCCCTGGCTCTCCGCAGTGGAAGCACCCTTCCTCGCGTCACCGTGGCCATCTTCTCCATGAACATGCTGCCATGGTCTGCCGTAACCCCCCCCCCCCCTCTCAGCCGTGGCCTGGAAGGTTCTTTGTCTTGGCGTTGACGTTTCGATTGTACGATTCATCAGTGGCTCCACCTGCTCTGCTTCTGCACCGCAGTCTCCCAGTCGCTTGCGGCGTTAATCCGGACATGGCTCTGGAGCTGGGCCGGGCGGAGACCTTGGATGAAGTTCTGGAGGACGAGCTTTACTACCACCTCCGGTGCGAAGTCCGGGTGGCTGCGCCGTGTTAGCAGCCGTATGTCCGCCACGTAGGCTCCTAGGCTTTCCTGGCTGCCTCAACGGCGGTTGGTCAGCTGTTACTGGGCGTGCTCGGCGTCGGCCGTTCTCCCAAACCGTCTCCGGAGCGCTCCTTGTAGCACTGGCCAGCTGCAGCGCTCCTCTGGCCGGAGGTCAGAAAGCGTGCAGAGAGCCCTCCCTTCCAAGGCCAGCGCGACCTGCACGGCGGTTTCCTCTGGTGACCAGTCGTTCAGCGCAGTGGCCAGCTCGACCTGGACCAGGTAGTCGTCCAACAGGATCTCGCTGTTGAAGCGGGGAATCTTGGCCCGCTGCCGGATGGATGGGACGCTCGCCTCCCGGTCGATCACCGCCCCTGATCGCCGTGGAATCGCCGGCCCGTCCTGCCCTGAAAAGGGCGGGAAGCGGGGCTGATTTGCTCTGCTCCGCCCACTCTGCCTTGAAAAAGGCAGAAGGCGGGGTACACTGGTCCCTTTGGGTCCGTTGCTTCATTCGTCTGGGCGAGCGGCTCTGGGGGTTGGTGTCTCAGCTCCATCGTCCGTCGCCAGCTGAGTGATGAATCGCTCCAGCTGCTGGGTCTCCGTTCTGATCCTGGCTTCCATCTGTTCCATGATCCCACTCCTGACACCAGTGTGACGTAGATGAGGTTCACACGAAGAAAGAGAGCAGATGGCTGTGACACAACAGGATTTATTAAACACAACACGAACACAGACAGGAGAGGAGGTCATTCTCACCGACCTCCGTTTATATCAGGGTTACACAACACATAATCACTCTTGCTCTACTTCTACCTATAACACTGCTGGGTCATTATAACGCAGTTATAATGACACAGCAGTATAATAACACAGTAATGACATGTAAACACACACAAAATAACATCCTCTGATGGCAAGGCATACTGGGAAAATCCCTGCCCCCCTTAACACAGCCCCGACGTTACAGTTGGTTTAAATGAATCAACTCCCTCTGGTTATTTAAACTGTCAAATACCCAGAAGTTCTGGTCGTGGAGGAGGAGTGGCAACAATTTACCATTCCAAATTACTAGTTAATGTTAAGCAAAAATCACGTTATCATTCCTTTGAGGGTCTGGTCCTCAGTATTGGGCATTTTAGCAATTTTAGGCTAAACCCAATTTTATTTGCCATACTTTATCGTCCTCCATCAACCTACTCAGAGTTTTTTTCTGAATTTGCCGAATTCTTAGCTGATTTAGTGCTGAAATCAGATAGAATAATTATAGTAGGGGACTTTAATATACATGTAGATGTAAATAGTGATTGCCTTCATATGGCATTTAATTCAACATTAGACTCAATGGGGTTTTCTCAGAAAGTAGGAAATTCTACCCATTATCTCCACCATACGTTGGACCTTGTTCTGACATATGGCATAGAAATAGAAAATCTGGTAGTGTCTCCTCATAACCCTGTACTGTCTGACCATTGTCTGTTAACCTTTGATTTTACTATTTCTGACTATTTGGCTCCTAAAGAAAAATATTACTACAGTAGATGCCTCTCAGATGATGTTACCAAATTTATGCAGATTGTTTCCTCTATGCCATGTGTCAACACCACGGAAATAAGTTATAGACAGCTTGCTCCTTCTGTAATTGATAGCATGGTGGATAGTGTTACAGCTTCTCTGCATCAGACTCTATACTTGGTGGCCCCTTTAAAAAAGAAAAAGTCTAATCAGAGATTTCTAACTCCTCGGTTCAACACAGAAACTCGTAGTGTGGCCACACATGTGACCTACTTTGTGACTTATTTAAGGCCTCACGTTTTAGATAAGAACAAAGACAGAGTTTCCTTGGAGATAACAGGAAGCTGTGAAGGTGTTAGCTTTGGTATGCAGGGCCTGAGACTGTGGGGTGATATTAGGGGATTATAGAGGAGATGCATTGTTACTGGTGATTACAATGCAATGTGACTTGTGATGCAATGTGACTTGTGAGCTGTGAGAGTCCTGGGTATTTAAGGGACGAGAGTTTCCTGTGATGTTTTCTTTCTACTTTGAGATGTTGGTGAATGTGTAATAAAGCTGCTTTGAGACAAACCTGCCTCTTCAATTGCACATTCCCACACTAGTGACCCAAGACATAGCATGCAGCAAGAGGAGAATTCTCCGGGGCCAGCCTCATCCGGAGCCCCCGACCAAGTGAATGCCGCTACGGTCCAGCTACCAGACTTTTGGCAGAACAATCCACGCTCCTGGTTCCACTCGGTTGAGGCACAGTTCAACCTCCGGGGGATATCGGTAGATGACAAAAAATTCTACCATGTGGTCGCAAAACTTGATAACCACACGTCCCAGCATGTGGAGAGCCTTCTGAAGCAGCCGCCAACCAGCGACAAATACGACGCGTTGAAGGCTGCACTCATCCAGCACTTCACGCTCTCAGTGGAGGAGAGAGCAGAGAGACTCCTGGCGCTGACTGAGTTGGGAGATGACACGCCCGTTGACCTTATGGAGAAGATGTTGAGGTTGAAAGGCTTTTACGACGACCACTTCATCTTTACCCACCTCTTCCTCAGGACCCTACCGTCAGCGACGAGAGCGACCCTGGCCAGTTCGCCGTTGTTGGCCCAGCGGGACTACCGCGCGCTGGCCCGGGAGGCGCAGCGAATTGTCAACGCCAGCAGACAGCTCATGGCCACGGCTGCAGCAGCGGAACTCGGCGCGACGACCGGAGATGGCAGGGGGCCAGGGGCAGCGGTAGCAGAACCACCGACGACGGCGGTGGCGGGGGCCAGGGAATGCGGAGGACACACCCTTTGTTTCTATCACCATCGCTTCGCAGAGAGGGCACGCAAATGTGTACCACCGTGCCAGTTCAAGCGTTCGGGAAATGTCAAGACCGGGGGTCGGTAGCAGCCGCGACCCTCGGGGAGGAGAACAAGCTGCTCTACTTGTTGGACGCACGCTCGGGGAGGCATTTCCTCGTGGACACAGGCTCCCAGTTGAGTTTCATCACACCTTCCTACGCGGACAGGCTGGCAGGTTCCAGAGGTCCCAGGGTGGCAGCAGCGAACGGCTCGGAGATTAAGACCTTTGGTGAGAGGACTCTACTTCTGTCTCTACACGGCCGTACATTTGAGTGGACTTTTGTTATAGCAGCAGTGAATTTCAATATGTTGAGGGCTGATTTTTTGTGCTCACATGGTTTGTTGGTTGATCTCGCTAACAGGTGCCTGGTTAATGCACTTTCTTTTGATTCTATCCCCTGTACAGTGCGAGTGGCCCCGCCAACAGCACAAGCCAACGTCACAGCTGCAAGCGGTAAGTTCCACACACTGCTCACTCAGTTCGCAGCACTCACGGTCCCCACATTTTCGGCAACCATCGCTAAACACGGGGTGGAACATTTTATTACCACTACCGGACCGCCCGTTTTTGCAAAAGCTTGGCGCTTGGACGCAGCTAAACTGGCCATAGCACGTGAGGAGTTCGCCAACCTGGAGAGGTTGGGCATCATCAGGCGTTCTAACAGCCCATGGGCTTCCCCGCTACACATGGTCCCAAAGACTGACGGCTCGTGGCGACCTTGTGGGGATTTCCGCAGGTTAAACAACGCTACAGCGCATGACCGCTACCCGATTCCGCATATAAAAGATTTTTCCGTTCATTTTTCAGGGGCACATGTTTTTTCTAAGATAGATTTGGTCCACGGTTACCACCAAGTCCCAGTGCTCGCTGATGACACCCAAAACAGCGGTAATAACTCCATTTGGCCTATTCGAGTTTTTGCGCATGCCATTCGGGCTGAAAGGGGCTGCACAGACGTTCCAATGCATGATGGACGGGGTGCTGTGCGATCTCCCTTTCGTGTTCGTCTACTTGGACGATATTTTGGTAGCCAGCGCGTCCGAAGACGAACACGAAAACCACCTAGCGACAGTTTTCCGGAGGTTGGGAGATCACGGGTTAATAATCAACCCAGCGAAGTGTCAGTTCGGGGTGGCGCAGATCGATTTTTTAGGACACCGCGTCTCCCCCGAAGGAGCGGTTCCGCTTCCTGACAAAGTGCGTGCGGTAGCAAATTTCCCCCGGCCGCAGACGGTCAGGGCATTACAGGAGTTTTTGGGAATGGTGAATTTTTATAACCGTTTCCTCCCCCGCGCAGCGCAACTCATGCAACCGCTTTATGCCGCGCTCAAAAAACAGAAACCCGCGAATAAGGTCGAGTGGTCCCCGGAGCGAGAGCGAGCGTTCTCGGAGGTAAAAGCAGCCTTGGCAAATGCTGCGTTGTTGGCACACCCAGACCCAACGGCCCGCATAGCGCTCACTACTGACGTGTCAGATGTGGCCATAGGGGCGGTCGTGTAGCAGCATGTAGCCGGAGACTGGCAACCGCTCGCCTTTTTCAGCAGGACCTTGAGCGATAGTGAGCGTAAATACAACGCGTTCGACAGGGAGTTGCTGGCTCTCCATTTGGCCATTCGCCACTTCCAGTTCTGGCTGGAAAGGCGCTGTTTCACTGCATTCGTTGATCACAAGCCGCTAACATTCGCAATGGCCAAAGTTTCAGAGCCGTGGTCAGGCCGGCAACAGAGGCACTTAGCCGCGATTTCAGAGTTTACTACCGATATTCAGCACGTGTCGGGTAAACTAAACGTAGTGGCAGACTGCCTCTCGCGCGCCGTGGCTGCCTCCGTCTGCATGGGGATAGATTACACAGCCATGGCCGCGGAGCAAGGCAGTGACGCGGATGTGTGCGCGCTCGCTGGAGAGCAGGGAGCTGCAAGACGGCAGGCCCCCCTTAATCTGCGATGTCTCCACGGGACGACCGTGTCCCGTGGTGCCGGCAGCGTGGCGCCGCTGCGTTTTCGACTCGATTCATTCTTTGGCGCACCCGGGGGTTCGCGCGTCGGTCAAAATGGTAGCGGAAAAATTTGTGTGGCCCGGCCTTCGCAAACAAGTTAAAGAGTGGCCGGCAGCCTGCGTGGCATGCCAACGGGCCAAGATACACAGGCACACGAAGGCTCCATTGGAGCCATTTCTCATTCCTTCCAAGAGGTTCGACCATGTTCATGTGGACCTCGTGGGCCCCTTCTCGCCATCACAGGGGTACACGCACCTTCTGACCATGGTGGACCGCACCACGCGTTGGCTGGAGGCGGTCCCTTTGGCGTCAACTACAGCCGAAGAGGTTGCGCGCGCGTTTGTAACGGCATGGGTGGCGCGTTTTGAAGTCCCGTCGGACATTACATCTGACAGAGGCCTGCAATTGGTTTCTGAACTTTGGTCAACAACAGCCTGCAGCCTAGGTGTCTCAATTCACCGTACAACCGCGTACAATCTGCAGGCTAATGGGTTGTGCGAACGTTTTCTCAGGTCATTGAAAGCAGCACTTAGAGCTTCACTGACGGATGCAAATTGGGTGGACAAGCTTCTGTGGGTTTTATTAGGGTTGCGTTCTGCGCCTAAGGAAGACTTAGAGGCTTCCCCAGCGGAACTCGTTTTCGCGCAGCCACTTCGGCTACCCGGGGAGTTTCTCCCGGATAATTCTGCGCCAAGCAGCTCCCCGTCTCAGCTGTTGCAGCGTAGCGTTGACGCAGGCATGCTGCTGGGCCCCGTCCATCACAGTTTTCCACGCGTTTTTGTGCCTAAAGCTTTGAAAAATGCGGAGTTTGTGTTTATCGGACATGACGCGCATCGCACACCACTGTGACCACCTTATGATGGGCCGTTCAGAGTGTTGGAAACAGGGGACAAACATTTTTTGCTAGATTTGGGGGGTAGAAGGGAAAAGGTTGGCATAAACAGACTCAAACCCGCTTTTGTGGTGGCAGACGAGCAAGTGCTGTTGGCAAGGGCCCCTCGACGCGGCAGACCTCCACGGGGTGTTTCCCAGAGTAATATTTCCCCAGATCACCCGCAGAGACTGACAAAAGGTTTGCACCCCCAGACAGCAGCTCCCCAGCATGACGGCGCCGTGGAGGTGGTGAAACCTGGTTACAGCAGATACGGGAGAAGACTGAGGCCCAAGCAGCATGTGGATTGATGTGCAATGATGTTATCACAGCATACAAACTGTTATTCTGTTGTTCGATCTAAATGTTTGGGGGGGGGGGTAGCGTGGCCACACATGTGACCTACTTTGTGACTTATTTAAGGCCTCACATTTTAGATAAGAACAAAGACAGAGTTTCCTTGGAGATAACAGGAAGCTGTGAAGGTGTTAGCTTTGGTATGCAGGGCCTGAGACTGTGGGGGTGATATTAGGGGATTATAGAGGAGATGCATTGTTACTGGTGATTATAATGCAATGTGACTTGTGATGCAATGTGACTTGTGAGCTGTGAGAGTCCTGGGTATTTAAGGGACGAGAGTTTCCTGTGATGTTTTCTTTCTACTTTGAGATGTTGGTGAATGTGTAATAAAGCTGCTTTGAGACAAACCTGCCTCTTCAATTGCACATTCCCACAGTAGCTTAAAACAGAAGACTCATCAATTAGAAAGAAAATGGCGCTTCACTAATTCAGATGAAATCTATTTAGCTTGGAGAAATCATCTTTTAATTTATAAAAAAATCTCTTAGAAAAGCTAGAATGAGTTATTATTCTGCATTAATAGAAGAGAACAAGAATAATCCTAGGTTTCTTTTCAGCACTGTAGCCAGGCTGACAAAGAGTCAGGACTCTGTCAGTCCTAACATTCCCTTAGAGCTTACTATTCAGGACTTTATGAACTTTTTCAATAATAAAATTTCATCTATCAGAGATAAAATCAATCAGATTCTTCCCACCGTTAACTTAAATACAGTAACTACTACAACTCCTTCAAATGATATTTAAGATAAGATAAGATAAGCCTTTATTAGTCCCACAATGGGGAAATTCCAGGATTGCAACAGCACAGGGATAGCAACACTCAGAGCAACAATCAGAAGGCTTGAAAAAACAAGAACAGCTAGTATACATATGTACATATTACTATAAATATATATATAGACACACAGTGCGGAGCATTGTGGTTGGTGAATGTGCAGCAGAAAGTCTGAGCTCTCTCTCCCTCCACGGGTGTGGCGGGCCAGCTGGATGTCTTTGGGCATGATGGTGGTGACCCGCTTGGTGTGGATGGCGCACATATTGGTGTCCACGAAGAGACCCACCAGGTAGGCCTCGCCGGGCTCCTGCAGAGCCATGACGGCGGAGCTCTGGAAGCGCAGGTCGGTCTTGAAGTCCTGAGCGATCTCCCTCACCAGGCGCTGGAAGGGCAGCCTACGGATGAGCAGCTCCGTGGATTTCTGGTAGCGACGGATCTCTCTCAGAGCCACGGCACCGGGCCTGCAACGGTGAGGCCTCCCCACTCCGCCGGTGGCCAGAGCGCTTTTTCGAGCAGCCTTGGTGGCTAGCTGCTTCATGGGGGGCTTTTTCCTCCAGTAGATTTATGGGCGATCTGCTTGGTTCTTGCCATCGCTCTTTATTATTCTGTTGTGGCACATATGTTTGGTTCATATTTCCCACAAGAGTGTGGCACATATGCCTGGTTCATATCTCCCACAAATGTATGGCTTATGTGGATTGGGGCTTCACGTCTGGAGGAACAAGAGTCTGGATCGACGGGGGCCGACAGGGGATGGCGAGGAGGTGTGAAGTCGGGCCCTTGTCTCAGAGAGGAGACCCTGGGGGGTTTTCCGGAACACCAGAGAATAAGAGACAATGGTGAATCTTCAGAGACTTGCATTGTGATTGAATGTTTGCAGAAGCACCATGTGACTTGAGTTCTTAATCCCCCGGAGGTATAAGAGTGAGCTGTAACATTATTCTGCCTCTTCTTCTTGCTTTTGAGAATGTTGGATGATTGTGTTCTGCAATAAAGCCGAACCTGAGAAATACACTCAAGTCTCGTCATTGAACACATCTTCCACACTGGTGACCCACGACAAAGAATGAGCAGAGAGAATTCTCCAGGGCGGAGCTCATCAGAGGCCGGCCTGATGGCTGCCTCCACGCTCCGGCTGCCCGATTTCTGGCAACACAGCCCGCGCTCCTGGTTTAGCGTGGTCGAAGCGCAGTTCAACCTCCGGAGAATCTCAAAGGATGAAACGAGGTTCTACCATGTGGTGGCGAAGCTGGACAGTCACACGGTCCAGAGGGTGGAAGACCTGGTTAACCACCCACCGGACACTGACAAGTACGGCGCATTGAAGGAGGAGCTGATCAGCCATTTCACCCCCTCAGTGCAACAGCGAGCAGAGGGGCTCCTAGAGTTGACGGTGTCGGAGAACGACAGACCGGCAGACCTGATGGTGAAGATGCTGAGACTGAAAGACTCCGAGGATGGCGAATTTATTTTCGCCCACCTTTTCCTCCGGACTCTGCCACCAGCAGTGAGAGTGACCCTGGCAGACTCACCCCGATTGGCCAAGCGGGACTACCATGGGCTCGGCAAGGAGGCGCAGCGACTCGTCGATGCCCACAAGCGGAGTGCGGTTTCGGCCGCGGCAGCTGAGCAGAAGACGGCGCCCGGAGATGGTTTGGAGCCAGTGGTGGCGGCGCCAGACGAACCGACGGTGGCGGCGACAGGCGTCAGGCGACGCAGAGCTGAAGACGGCCTGTGCTTCTACCACCGCCGCTTTGCGGAGAGGGCACACAGATGTCTCCCACCGTGCCGCTTCAAGCGTCAGGGAAATGCCAAGACCGGGGGCCGGTAGCAGCTGCCTCCCTCGGAGAAGAAAATAAGCTGCTTTACCTGACAGATGCACACTCGGGGAAACAATTCCTCGTGGACACGGGCTCCCAGCTGAGTTTCATCACGCCTACCTACGCGGAACGGCTGATGCCGTCTAAAGCTCCCTGGGTGTCAGTATCAGCAGCGAATGGTTCAGCGATTAAGACCTTCGGTGAGAGGACCATGCTTCTGTCCTTACAGGGCCGTTCATTCGAGTGGACCTTTATCGTAGCGGCAGTCAGTTTTAATATGTTAGGGGCTGATTTTTTGTGCTCACATGGTTTATTGGTTGATCTTGCTAATAGACGTCTGGTTAATGCACTTTCTTTTCATTCTATCCCCTGCACAGCTCGGGTCGACTGCACACGCCAACGTCACAGCTGCGGGTGGTAAGTTTCATGCTCTGCTCACTCACTTTTCAGCACTCACAGTTCCAAAGTTTTCGGCGACAGTGGCCAAACACGGGGTGGAGCATTTTATCACCACCACTGGGCCGCCCGTTTTTGCAAAAGCCCGGCGCTTGGACTCAGCTAAACTGGCAATAGCGCGCGAGGAATTTGCCAAATTGGAAAAACTGGGCATAATTAGACGCTTGAACAGCCCCTGGGCTTCCCCGTTACACATGGTCCCAAAGGCTGATGGCTCATGGCGACCTTGTGGCGATTTCCGCAGGTTGAACAACGTCTCAGCACATGACCGCTACCTGATTCCGCATATCCAGGATTTCTCAGTTCATTTGGCGGGGGCGCGCATTTTTTCTAAAATAGACTTGGTGCGCAGCTACCATCAAGTCCCCGCGCAGGATATTCCCAAAACCGCAGTAATAACTCCGTTTGGGTTTTTTGAGTTTTTGCGGATGCCGTTTGGGTTAAAGGGCGCCGCGCAAACTTTCCAACGCATGATGGATGCTGTTTTACGCGACCTGCCTTTCGTGTTCGTCTATTTAGATGACATATTGGTAGCCAGCACGTCCGAGGACGAACACGAAACCCACTTCACAGCGGTTTTTCGGAGACTGACAGAGCACGGGTTGATAATTAACCCAGCGAAGTGCCAGTTCGGGGTGGCGCAAATTGATTTTTTGGGGCATCGCGTTTCGCCTGAAGGAGCGGTTCCCCTGCCTGAGAAAGTGCGCGCAATAACAGATTTCCCCCGACCTCAAACAATAAAAGCACTGCAGGAGTTTCTAGGGATGGTTAATTTTTACAACCGGTTTCTTCCGAGCGCAGCGCAGCTCATGCAGCCACTGTACGCGGCACTAAAAAAACAAAAACCCACGAATAAGGTCGAATGGTCTCCGGAGCAGGAGCACGCTTTCTCCCAGGTCAAATCAGCCCTTGCAAGCGCCGTTTTGTTAGCGCACCCGGTTCCAACAGCCCGTTTGGCGCTCACCACCGACGCTTTGGACCTAGCGGTGGGGGCAGTCATTGAACAGTGTGTGGCAGGGACCTGGCAGCCTCTCGCTTTCTTTAGCAAGTCCTTGCGCGATAACGAGCGTAAATACAGTGCGTTTGACAGGGAGCTTTTAGCCCTACACTTGGCCATCCGCCACTTCCAGTTCTGGCTGGAAGGGCGTCGTTTCACCGCTTTCATGGACCACAAACCGTTAACTTTTGCGATGGCCAAGATCTCAGAACCTTGGTCAGGCCGACAACAAAGACAGCTAGCCCCAATATCGGAGTTCACCACCAATATCCAGCATGTTGCAGGCAAACACAATGTAGTGGCGGACTGTCTCTCACGTGCTGTGGCAACGCCAGGCCATGTGGGGGCAGACTCGGTTGCTGTGGGCCAGGGCAGTGACGCGGGAGCGCGCGTAGCCCCGGTCCACGTAGGTTTGGATTATGCAGACATGGCTGCGGAGCAGGTTGGTGACGTGGATGTGCGCGCGCTCCAGTCTGGACCAACAGGGTTAAGGCTGGAGCAGAGGGTGCAGCAAATAGGTATGCCCCCCTTAATATGCGATGTCTCCACGGGACGTGGTTCCAGCCGCGTGGCGCCGCCGCGTTTTTGACTCGGTCCATTCGCTGGCGCACCCGGGGGTGCGCGCATCAGTCAAGATGGTGGGGGAGAAATTTGTCTGGCCGGGGTTGTGCAAACAGGTCAAGGAATGGGCAGCGGCTTGTGTAGCGTGCCAGAGGGCTAAGATACACAAGCACACGAGGGCCCCTTTGGAGCCTTTTCACATCCCGGCTAAGCGGTTCGATCATGTGCATGTTGATCTGGTGGGCCCGCTCCCCTCGTCTCAAGGGCAAACACACCTTTTGACGATGGTGGACCGCACCACACGTTGGCCAGAAGCGGTACCTCTGGCGTCAACAACGGCGGAAGAGGTTGCGCGCGCGTTTTTAACAGCTTGGGTCGCGCGTTTTGGAGTTCCGTCAGATATAACGTCAGACAGAGGCCCTCAATTTGTTTCCGAACTGTGGTCATCTATGGCCCGCAGTTTAGGGGTGAAGGTACACCGCACTACCGCGTATAACCCGCAGGCCAACGGTTTATGTGAACGCTTTCATAGGTCATTGAAAGCAGCCCTCAGAGCATCGCTCACGGATACAAATTGGGTGGACAAACTGCCATGGGTTTTATTGGGGTTGCGTTCTGCACCTAAGGAGGATTTGCAAGCCTCCCCAGCGGAGTTAGTGTTCGCACAACCTCTCCGTTTGCCGGGGGAATTTCTCCCGGAAAATCCTGCGCCCAATTGCACAGGATCAAACACGCTGCCTGGCCCAGTGCATCACAGTTTTCCACGCATTTTTGTGCCAGAGGCTTTGAAAAACGCAGAGTTTGTTTTTGTTAGACATGATGCACAACGCCCAGGGCTGCGTCCGCCTTACGATGGACCGTTCAGGGTGCTGGAAAAAAATGAGAAGCATTTTTTGCTAGATTTGTGGGGCAGAAGGGAGCTAATTTGCATAAACAGACTCAAGCCCGCTTTTGTCCTGGCTGATGAACGCGTGCAGTCGGCAAAAGCCCCCCGCCGGGGCAGGCCACCGAGAAGGCATGCTCCTGAGCTCTCACAGAGATGTGCTAACAAATCTAATCCCCAGGTGCGAGGAGACGCTGCAGACGCAGCGAAGCCGGCCTACAGCAGATTCGGCAGGAAGCTAAGACCTAAGAGATTGGGGGATTGATTGTTGGTTATGTGGTAATGTTTTTTATGTTATGCTTTTATGAGTATGTTTGTCCCATGCAGACGTTTGGGGGGGTCATGTGGCACATATGTTTGGTTCATATTTCCCACAAGAGTGTGGCACATATGTCTGGTTCATATCTCCCACAAATGTATGGCTTATGTGGATTGGGGCTTCACGTCTGGAGGAACAAGAGTCTGGATCGACGGGGGCCGACAGGGGATGGCGAGGAGGTGTGAAGTCGGGCCCTTGTCTCAGAGAGGAGGCCCTGGGGGGTTTTCCGGAACACCAGAGAATAAGAGACAATGGTGAATCTTCAGAGACTTGCATTGTGATTGAATGTTTGCAGAAGCACCATGTGAGTTGAGTTCTTAATCCCCCGGAGGTATAAGAGTGAGCTGTAACATTATTCTGCCTCTTCTTCTTGCTTTTGAGAATGTTGGATGATTGTGTTTTGCAATAAAGCCGAACCTGAGAAATACACTCAAGTCTCGTCATTGAACACATCTTCCACACTGTCTTATATTTCTTGCATGCCGCCTAAACTCCAGCCCGGCACCCGCGTCGCTTTCGCCACAGTTTCTCAGCATGTCAAGCTTCTCCATTAGCACCGGGTGGCGGTTGGAGCTAGCTAGCCAGCTAGCTCCGTCCCCTGCTGCAAACAGCGGCTCCGTCTGCCGACTCGAGAGACCCTTGGGGCGATCTGGTGATATATATATAGAGTGAAAGGTGTAGAAAGAAGAAGGAAGATAAGAGAAGGGCAGTTGCAAATGGCAGCCAACTCGTGTGGTGCCGCCGGTCCGGCAGAACCGGATCTTTTAGAGTGAAACAAAATAATTTCCTCATCCAAGTCTTCAACTTGTCTTTTAGACCCTATTCCTACCAGGTTAAAGAAGTCTCCCCACTTATTGGTAGCTTTATTCTTCAAATAATCAATTCTTCATTAACTTTAGGCCATGTACCACAGGCTTTTAAAATGGCTGTAATTAATAATAATAATAATAATAACTTTATTTATAGAGCACCTTTCACAGACAAAGTCACAAAGTGCTTAACATGGTAAAAAACAAAATAAAAACACAGGCACATAAAACAGTAAAACAAAGTAGACAGTAAAAGCACATAAAAATACAATTGGCACATAGTTAAAAAGCCAGGCTAAAAGGTGGGTCTTTAGTTGCTTCTTAAAAACACCAATGGAAGGTGCAGATCTAAGTTCAAAAGGCAAGGAGTTCCACAGTCTGGGAGCAACAGCAGCAAAGGCTCTATCGCCTTTGGTTTTGAGCCTAGTACTAGGAACTACCAATAGATTCTGATGAGAAGACCTGAGAGACCTGCTGGGCTGGTGTAGAGAGAGCAGGTCACTAATATAAAAAGGTGCATCTTCATGAATGGCTTTGTAAGTAAGAATAAGAACTTTAAAATCAATTCTATAATTTACAGGAAGCCAATGCAAGGAGGCCAAAACAGGAGTGATATGACAGAATCTACTGGACCTAGTTAATAATCTTGCAGCAGTGTTCTGGACTAACTGTAGGCGGTGTAAAGAGGATTTGCTAAGACATTTAAAAAGAGCATTACAATAGACGTGAAGAAACAAAGGCATGAATAATGATTTCTAACTGAGTGTAGGAAACCAGTGACCTAATTTTGAATATATTCCTAAGGTGGAAAAAACAACTCCGGGTCAGAGATTTGACATGCTGATCAAAACTCATCGACTGATCGAAAATGACACCAAGATTTTTTTAGATTAGACTGCACGTTGGAGCTTAATGAACCAATGCTATTAACCAACTTAGTAATTAGATTATCAGGTGCTACAATAAGGACTTCAGTTTTATCAGCATTAAGTTGCAAAAAGTTACTAGACATCCAGTCCTTGATTGCAGACAGACAATCATGAATAATTTTTAAATTGTCAACATGGTCAGGCTTAAAAGAGAAAAGTAGCTGTAAATCATCAGCGTAGCAGTAATTTACTCAAAAAGCCAACACTGGATCCAGGAGTTTTAGTTAACTATAGACCAATCTCTCATCTCCCTTTCATTTCAAAAATCTTAGAAAGAGTTGTTGCTACGCAATTATTTGACCACCTGCAGGGAAATGGTTTACTTGAAGAGTTTCAGTCTGGGTTTAGAATCCATCATAGTACTGAAACAGCCTTAGTGAAGGTCACTAATGACCTCTTTATCACATCTGATAATGGACTTGTTTCTGTTCTTGTCCTTTTAGACCTTAGTGCAGCTTTTGATACTATTGATCATAATATTCTACTTGATATATTAGAACACTATGTTGGACTTAATGGAACTTCGTTGCAGTGGTTTAGATCTTATCTATCTGATAGGTTCCAGTTTGTTCATGTCAATAATGAGTTTTCTTTCAACTCAAAGCTCAGTCATGGAGTTCCACAGGGATCTGTGCTAGGCCCTACTCTTTTTAGTTTACTTCCGTTAGGCAACATTATTAGAAATCACTGTATACATTTTCATTGTTATGCAGATGACACACAATTATATCTGTCAATGAAGGCTGATGATAGTAATCGATTTGCCAAGTTAGATGCCTGCCTTAAGGAAATCAAAGCTTGGATGACTTGCAATTTCCTGCTATTAAATTCAGATGAGACTGAAGTCATTCTTGTTGGTCCAAAAAACCTTAGAAATGCCTTTCCAAACCAAACTTTTAGTCTGGATGTGGTTAACTCTTTCTCTTAATAGCTCTGTGAGGAACCTTGGAGTTATTTTTGATCAAGATCTGTCTTTCAATTCACATATTAAATTTGCTTCTAAGACTGCCTTCTATCATTTGCGTAATATTGCCAAGATTAGGAGCATCTTGTCCCAGAGTGATGCTGAGAAACTGATTCACGCTTTTGTTAGCTCTAGATTAGATTATTGTAACTCTTTATTATCAGGTTGTCCTAAAACATCTCTAAAAAGTCTTCAGTTGATCCAAAAATGCTGCAGCAAGAGTTTTAACAGGTACTAGAAAGAGAGATCATGTCTCTCCGGTTCTGGCCTTCCTTCACTGGCTTCCCATAAAGTTTAGAATTAAGTTTAAAATCCTTTTTCTTACTTACAAAGCTCTAAACAATCAGACCACTTTTTATTTAAAAGATCCGATCCTTCCGTATTATCCTAACAGAGCACTACACTCCCAAAATGCAGGATTACTTGTAATACCTAGAATCTCCAAAAGTACAATGGGAGGCAGAGCCTTCAGTTAACAAGCTCCTCTCCTGTGGAACCAGCTGCCAATCTGGGCTGCACTGTGGCACAGTGGTTAGCACTGCAGCAGCACAATTTACCCTCGGCCGGGGGATCGCGGGGATCATGAGATCGTGGGTTTGATCCCTGCCCCCGGCCAACAGTGATCTGTGTGGAGTTTGCATGTTCTCCCCGTGTATGCGTGGGTTTACCCCGGGATTTCTCCGGTTTCCTCCCACATGCCAAAAACATGCAGGTTAGGTTAATTGGAGACTCTAAAGTGGCCCTTGGTGTGAATGGTTAAAAGGGATGGCGCCGTATTGTGGCTGCTTCATCCATCCAGGTGGTGGATGACCCTTAATTTCTGTAAAGTGTCTTTGAGTGTCTATGATAAAGCGCTATATAAATCTGATGGATTGATTGATTGATTGAATCTGGATTTGGGAGTCAGACTCAATCTCTGTTTTTAAGAATAGGGTTAAAACCTTCCTTTTTGATATAGCCTACAATTAGGGAGGGATCATGTGTCTCTGAACCCTACCTTAGTTATGCTGCTAATAGGTTTAGACAGCCGGGGGACCTCCAATAATGCACTGGGCTTCACACTTATCTTCATTCATTCATTCATTTATTCATTCATTCATTCATCTTCTTCCGCATAATCCTTTTCGGGTCGCGGGGGGGCTGGAGCCCATCCCAGTATCTTTGGGCGAGAGGCAGGGTACACCCTGGACAGATCGCCGGTCCATCGCAGGGCCAACACAGAGAGACAGACAGCCATTCACTCTCACAGTCATACCTAAGGACAATTTATGGTTACAAGCCTGGCTGTAGTGTTGTAGTTTATAGTTTTGGTGCATGGGATGCAATTCTTGGCAAGCAAACAATTCTCGGCTTAACACCGGTCCTGGCCAATCGATGAGCCAGGTTTCTCTTCTTCGTCTAGATTTTTTTTTCCTGGTCAGTGGTGGCTTCGGCTACTGCACCACAGATGAGCAGCTGTTGTAACTGCATGACGTTGTCCAAGCAGTTTGATCTGCTTGAGTGAAGTGTCAAGTGAATGCAAACCTAACCAAACGAATGTGTGAAAATTCTCGCCATCCCCCGCCAAGTCGAACTGAGACTCCCGGACTGTCCTGATGTGACTACAGCCTAAGACTTACATTGTGCACATTTCTAAACACTTTGTTGATGTATTTTTTTTTTAATCTTTTTCATGAAAATGTTCCCTGTGTGCCTGTAAATGAAATGAATATTGATGGGTGCAAAACATAACCATAAAAAGCAATGTGCTGTCTGACTCAAAATATGTGTGTTCTGCTTATGCTTAGGTAATATAACCAATGGAAATATACTGGTAAACATGTGTGGTTCATTATTTATCTGCAATGGGAGTAAAAACTCAGCCTCAGCACAAAGAGGAACAACATCTTTTGATTAAAGACCCAGTGTGTGTGGGAGGAAACAGAGAACAGGGTGTAATACGTCAGATAGGTTCATTTTGTCTTCTTTTAATTATTTATCTTTTGTTCATAATTATTTATCATTTTGTTCACTGCACTGCAGCCTTAGAAGCTGAAACATGTAAAGAAGGTAAAGACATCTTTCTATTTTATTTTTTGTCTTTCATATGAACAAAAGATAAATAAGAGAACAGGATGTGCTGAGGAATGAGTGAAACTCAGATAGGCTGCACCCATGAGATTGTGCAACGCTGGAGCAGCTTGACCTTGGAGATTGTGCATGGAGCAGCTTGGACTCACATAAATAACTGGGTCAGGGAGAGCACAGAGAGTCAGACTTCATGCCCTGACACACTTTGTTGCTGTTAGGGACAGAGTTTGGACCCAGAGCTCTGCATGCTATATTCAACCTGCTGAATAAATACAGATCTTCCAAGACCTAATTATTCTCTCCAGTGCCTTTATCAATGAATTCGGGAGGAATGCTTACACACACATAGACAACGAGTAGGGGGAGAAAAAAACATCCCGACAATATAGAGGTAAAGATGTCACACAAGGTTCTCACTGCCTTATGCATCGCAAAGAAAATTATTCTATAACCTGAGAGGTAGCAGGCAGTGGCTTGTTCTCCTTGGTGCCTCTGGTGGCTGGCTGCACCCTCATCAAGAGGGGTTTCTGTGACCCACTGGTGCTGGTGTCTGGGGAGCCTGTTCTGGGGTGGCTGTGCATGTGGCCTGGGGGGTTGGTGAGAAAGGGGGGGCTGCGGAGTGGTCTGTGGTGTTGGGCCAACTGGCCTTGCCTCCCAGGTGGGCCTGAGTCTGTCCCTGGGCTCCTGATGCTGGGAGGGGGGGGGATTCCCCCTCTGGGTCAGGGTCTGGGTCTGGTGTGCGTCAGTGGTGTGGGCGGGCCGGCCCTGGCACGTCATTGTATGGTGGGGTCATTCCCTCTCTGGTGCCCTGGTGGTGCTCCAGAGGCTGATATGTGTGCCCCCCCCCCCCGGTTCTCTGGGGCCCGCAAGTGTGAGTGTGCTTGTGGGTGCATGTGTATGTGTTTTTGTGTGTGTGTCTGTGCAGGTGTGCGTGAGTGTGGGTGTGCATGGGTTTGTGTGTTTGGGGGGGGGGGGGGTGCGGATGTGGGTGCGTGTGTGTGTGGGGTATAGGTGGGCATGTGTGATGGTGAGTGTGTGTATGTCCACAGGAGGGTGGGCATGTGTGTGTGTGTGTGTGTGTGTGTGGGTACCTATGGGTGGACGTGCAGGGGTGGAGGATGTGTGTGTGGGCAAGGGGGGCATCTTTGGGTTGCGGGCCATCTGGTGGCCTGGGGGTTGGCGGTTTGGGGCCTGCTTTTCCCGGCCACCCTGCCGTTGTGTCACGGGGTGGGGCATTTTGCCGCATTGCCTCCAGTGTCCTTGACACCGCATGTGTGTGGGTGCTTGGGGTGGCCGAGGGGAACCGTTGGTGTGGGTTGGTGATCACATTGCTGTCAGTTTCCTCTGGGGCAGCTGTGGCTGCAGGGTAGCCTGCCGCTGTCAGTATGTGTCTGGGGTGGGTGGTTGGTAGGTTGGCAATGGGTTCTCTGGTGTGTCATTTTGCATGTGGAGTGCCGTATGGGTCTGGCCCATTGTTCATTAAGGTTATTACTGTTGTTGTGTGTGTTCATTTGTGCAAGATGTGTCGGAGTGTGTGTGTGGCTGCTCCATCACACCTGTGGTGTTGGGAGCGCCGGGGTGTGACGCTGGCAGGTCCTGGGCTGCTCGACCTGGCGGCCCTCATCCTGGGTTGGGATCTGGGGGCAGTGGGTGGCCTCCTGAACCACATTGCGAGCTGGCTTCTTGGAGGGAGTAGGGGCACGGGCTCCCTTTTGGACCGCCTATCTCCCAGTCTTACCCCCCCTTCCCCCTGGATTCTGGGTGGAACATACATCTTACTGGATACACTTAGGGTTTTGGGGTGGGGGTGTGCCGTACTGTGTCAGTGAAGGGGATCCCTCTGTCTGCTGCGCAGTGGGGCCGCCCTCACCTCAGTTTTAATTGCACTGATGACTTGGGGGGATGGGAGCCGCACTGCCTATACCAGTGGCTAACAATGCTCCAACCACCATCCCCCTAATTTTTCACTGCACACTGGTAGTTCCCGCACCTTCACACAATCATATCAGACAACTAACATGCACCCATCATGATTCGTGCATGGGGGGGGGGGTGTCTTTCCCTACCTCTGTTGCCTTTTTTCTGCCAGAGGCCTGGGGGCCCAGCAGGAGGCCTGGGTGTGAGGTGTGAGCAAGGGAGTGAGAGCGTGAGAGAGTGACTGAACAAGAGCGTAAGCGCGAGTGAGGGAGTGATGACTGGAAATGGTGATGGTGGGTCAGTTTTGTGTGGCACTTTGAGTGTCAGGTGACATTTTAGAGCACTTTCTGTACTCCAGGAGAAGTTTAGGAACACAGACTGGAGTATGTTCACCTCTCAGGCTACCTGTGGCTCCCACATAAACATCGACTCTTACACCCACTCAGTCCTGGACCATATCAACACCACTATTGACAGTGTCACCACGGAAAGACAGATCACCACGTACCCAAATCAGAAGCCGTGGATGAACAGAGAAGTGCGGCTTCTACTAAAAGCACGTAACAATGCCTTTAGATCTGGTGATGCACAGGCCTACAGTTCATCCAGGGCAGATCTGAGAGGGGCATCAAGAAGGCCAAGCACAGCTACAAGCTGAAGGTGGAGGAACATTTTGGGGACTCTGACCCCCGACGCATGTGGCAGGGCATTCAAGCTATCTCTGATTATAAGCCCAGCAACTCCATACCTATAGCCATGACTGTGCCCTTTCTCAATGAGCTAAATGACTTCTATGCTCGTTTTGACAAGGACAATAATGAAAAGACCATCAATTTCCCACCCTCTGACGACCTCCACCACCTCACACTCACCCACACCGACGTCCGTAACGCACTGAGTCATGTCAACGTACGTAAGGCTGCTGGCCCTGACGGCATTCCTGGGCGTGTGCTGAGGGCATGCGCTGAGCAGCTGGCAGGGGTCTTCACAGACATCTTCAATCTGTCGCTGGCCCAGGCCGTGGTACCAGCGTGCTTCAAGACCACTTCAATAGTATCAGTGCCGAAACATTCAACACCATCGTGCCTAAATGACTATCGTCCTGTGGCACTGCCGCCCATAGTCATGAAGTGCTTTGAGCGACTGGTCTTGGCACAGCTCAAAAAATGCCTGCCCCCTACACTGGAGCCTCACCAGTTTGCCTACCGGAGCAACAGGAGTACAGAGGATGCGGTTTCTACAGCGCTGCACTATGTACTTTCACACCTGGATGACAAGAACACCTACGCAAGAATGCTGTTTGTTGACTTCAGCTCAGCATTCAACACAGTTATCCCCTCCAAGTTGCTCACTAAACTTGGGGACCTAGGAATCAGTACCTCCACCTGCAACTGGATCATGGATTTTCTGACCAACAGACCCCAGCATGTTAGGTCAGGTCCCAACCGTTCTTCCGTCATCACACTCAACACTGGTGTACCACAGGCTGTGTGCTCAGCCCATTCCTCTACTCCCTCTTCACCCATGACTGCAGGCCTATGTATGGATCCAATTCCATCATAAAGTTCGCAGATGACACCACGGTGATTGGACTCATCAGGGACAACCGACGAGTCAGATTACAGGCAGAGGTTGAGCACTCTTGGCTACTTGATGCGCTGACAATAACCTGCCTCCTTAACACCAGCAAAACCAAAGGAGCTCATAGTGGACTACAGAAGGAGAGGGGAGAGGCACATGACCCCATCCATAATCAATGGCATAGCTGTTGAACGTGTCCCCAGCTTCAAATTCCTGGGGACCCACATCTCGGAGACCTGTCCTGGTCAGTTAACACCACCAGGCCTGATCAAGAAGGCCCATCAGCACCTCTTCTTCTTGAGGACACTGAAGAAGAACCATCTGTCAACTGACATCCTGGGCAACTTCTACCGCTGCGTGATAGAGAGCACCCTGACCAACTGTATCACAGTCTGGTATGGGAGCTGCTCTGTCGCTGACCGTAAGGTGCTGCAGCGGGTGGTGAAAACCGCCCAAAGCATCACAGGGGACTCCACTTCCAGCCTATAGAGGACGTCTACAGGAAAAGATGTCTGCGCCGGGCACGCAGCATTCTTAGGGACTCCAACCATCCTGCTCATGGACTGTTCCAGCTTCTCCCCTCCAGAAGACGTTTCAGAAGCCTTCGGACTAGAACCAGCAGGTTTAGGAACAGTTTCTTTCCAACAGCTGTCACGTTATTGAACTTAGTTCCCCGCTGACTCTCTTACCATCATCTCTACCATCCTCACCTTTACATAACTGCCATCTAACTTATTGTACCTTATTTGCACATAACAGTAACTCTTAACTTTCTGCACTGCTGCATATATTTGCTAAATTGCACATACTGTTAATTACCGTATATACTGCACTGCTGTCCTTTGCACTTCTGATTGATGCTAAACTGTGTTTCGTTACCTTGTATTCATACATGTGTAATGACAATAAAGTTGAATCTAATCTAATCTAATCTTGTGGTGGTCCACTGATCAGTCACTCTGGTGGGCGTTGGGGGTTGGGGTCTGCTTCTGTGGTTGCGGCCGCCCTGGGGTGTGGTCGGCAGGGGTGGGCTGCTGGGCTGCACCAGCAGTCTCCCTTGTCACTGCCAGGTGCTGGTGCGTATTCGTGCTTGCTGCATCTGCACTGCAGCCACCCCAAATAATAAGGGTGAGTGTGTGGGGGAGAGCACGAGTGGATGTGAGTAGGTCGGAGTGCAAGTGAGAGTTTGTGTATGGGTGAGTGTGGTGATTGCGGGTGATTGTGAGTGGGGAGCGAAATGAGCTGGTCCAGGAGTGGAGGAGAGTGTGTGGATCAGAGACCGGAAGCGTGGGATTGTGGTGTGGGGATAGGGCAAGAGTGAATGAGTGCAAGTGGGTGTGTATGAGAGCATGAGGGTGTGAGTACGTGGCAATGGGTGTGTGTGCTGGTCGGGAGTGCTGGATTGAGGGGGTAATGCCTCTTGGCTGCGTGGCTCCCCTGGATGGGGGCCGTCCCCCCGTGGGGGCCCCGTACCCTTGTTGCCTGCCTTCTTTTGGGCGTAGGGGTCCCCAGGGTGTGCGGCAGTGGCGCTTGGGTGGGGGCTCGTGCCAGGGGCAGGGGCCAATCTCCACCCTGGGGATGGAGACGTTGGCCTCCCGGGGCCTGGGGCCCGGGGCTGGTGTTGGCCCCGCTGGGGGGGCAGCAGTTGGCTGGGTTGGGGGCAATGACCTGTCGCGCCGGCTGCTTGGCGGCCCAGCCTCCCTCGGCGTCCCTCCTGGGGTGGTTGCCTGGCTGTCCTGGGGGTTGTTAACAAGATAAGATAAGATAAGATAAGATAAGATAAGATGAGATAAGATAAGCCTTTATTAGTCCCACAATGGGGAAATTCCAGGATTGCAACAGCACAGGGATAGCAACACTCAGAGCAATAATTAAGAAGATACGGAATATATAAATAAAAGCAGTGGATATACATACATACACATAAATATATAAATATACTAAACAAGTGCTGAGCATTGTAGCAAGATGGAATAATAAACAGCAAAACCGTCTACTTAGTTATCCTACATAGTATGAATATGTACCATACATATTGTCACCCTCTGTAGCGACTGATATTGTCTCGTTTGTATATACTGGAGGGGACCATTGTGTAAGTCTATTGCGTCTTTTGCATTCAATACTATTAGGTCATCACGTTTTTTTGCTATCTCTGCGAGCAGCCCTGCTTAGGTTCTACGTCTGACAGCCGTAGGTAGAAGGACCTGCGAAACCTCTCGGTTTGCGCACCTAGGATGATGTAGTCTGCTGCCTAAATGAGCTCCTCAGTGCGTTCAGTATGTCCTGCATAGGGTGGGACTCGGACTCCAGCAGAGATGACAGTTTAGCCACCATCCTTCTCTCTCCTATCTCCTCCACTGGGTCAGGGCGCTGCCCCAGGACAGAGCTAGCTTTCTTGATCAGTTTGATCAGTCTCTTCCTATTGGCTGCTGTAATGCCACTGCCCCAGCAAACCACTCCAAAAGTGATGGCTGATGCCACCACCGTGTCATAGAATGTCTTCAGCAGCGCCCCTTGTACACCAAAAGACCTGAGTCTCCTCAGTAGGAACAGCCTGCGCTGTCCCTTCTTGTAGAATGCGTCGGTATTGTGTGACCAGTCTAGTTTATTGTTCAGATGAACACCCAGGTACTTGTAGGATGTCACCATCTCTATGTCTGTTCCCTGTATATTTACTGGTGCTGTGAGGGGTTGTCCTTGCCTGCAGCAGTCCACCACCAGCTCCTTAGTTTTCCTCGCGTTGATCTGGAGGCAGTTCCGATGGCACCAGTCCACGAAGTCCAGGATAAGTCCTCTGTACTCAGCTTCATCTCTGTTGGAGATGAGGCTGATGATCGCAGAGTCGTCAGAGAACTTCTGTAGATGGCAGTGTGTTGTGTTGTGTGAGAAATCCACGGTATAAAGGGTGAACAGGAGGGAGCCAAAACCATTCCCTGGGGGCCCCCCGTGCTACCGTTGATCGTGGTCGGACACACAGTCCCGGGTTCTCACAAACTGTGGCCCGGTTAGTGAGGTAAGTCCAGGATCCATGATGACAGTGTGGTTCACCCCTGCGCCACAGCAGCTTTTCCTTCAGGATCATTGGTTGGATGGGTTGAAAGCACTGGAGAAATCAAAGAACATGATCCTCATCGCATTCCCGGGCCTCTCCAGGTGGGACAGAGAACGGTAAGATAAGATAAGATAAGATAAGCCTTTATTAGTCTGTGTGGATCGTGTGGATCGTCACTTCCTTGTGGTAACGTATCGTCACTTCCTGTTTTGCTGTCTGCCTGTGGGTTTGCTCTCCAGCTCTCCAGCCACTAGCTAGCCCACTAGCTATGGCTACTAGCTCTCTTTCTCTCCTCCTCTGGTGTGCTCTCTCTGTCAGATGTTTAGCTTCACCTCTGCCTCTTTTTAGTGATAACGGTAAATGTAATAAATGTTGTCTTTGGTAGAGGCCCTCGAGGCGAGGTTGTCTGATTTGGAATCCCGGCTCCGCTGCATTGAAACACCGTCTGCGCCAGTTAATCTCGACGGACGCCCATTAGCTGCAGCGGAGCTAGCTAGCTTAGGTCCCACTGTCAGCGGTTCCCCGGCTCTCCTCAGCAGCGAGGAGAATGGGTGGGGTGACCGGTGAGAAGGAAGCCTAGTCGCAAAGCCCCGTTCACCACCAACCTGTTCACGTTTTCTAATCGTTTTTCCCCGCTCAGCGACACACCCCGTGAGGAAAAAACTCTGATCATTGGCGACCCTGTAGTCAGAAACGTGAACCTAGAGACTCCAGCGGCCTAGTCCAATGTATTCCTGGGGCCAGAGCAGGCGACATCGAGTCAAATTTGAAAATGCTGGCTAAAAGTAACTGTAAATATTCCACAATTGGTATTCATGCCGGCATTAATGACATCCGTTCTCGGCAGTCGGAAGTCACGATACTTAATATAGAATCGGTGTGTGAGTTTGCAAAAACGATGTCTGCCCACTGTAGTATTCTCTGGGCTCCTCCCCAATCTGACCAGTGATGACATGTTTAGTCGCTCGTCATCCTTGAACCGCTGGCTGTCTGTGTGGTGTCCTAAAAATGACGTGGGCTACATTGACAATTGGAGCTCTTTTGGGGAAAACCTGGTCTTATGAGACGAGACAGCATTCATCCCACTTTGGATGGTGCTTCTCATTTATCTAACAATCTGGCATCTTTTTTATCCAAATTTCCAAAACCGTGACTACTCAGAGTTGGGACCAGAAGCAGAGTTGCAGTCTTACACGCCTCTCTGCAGCTCCTCTTCATCCGCCACCCCTCAGCTTAGCCCCTGTCTTCCCCATCAGAGAATCGTTGTCTGCTCCCTCCAAAGTAAATAAAAATATAATGTATAAGCATCCCAAAGTGATAAAGCAAAATATTGTAAAACTCAAATTAAACATAAAGCCTCTAAATGAATGATTTGGCCTCTGTTCCTCCTCATAATTTAAAAATTAAATGTGGTTTATTAAATATTAGGTCTCTAACTCCCAAGTCTCTGTTAGTCCATGATCTGTTTAATTGATCATCAGATTGATTTAATTTCCCTTACAGAGACTTGGTTAGGGCAGAGGATTATGTTGTTTAAATGAATCAACTCCCTCTGGTTATTTAAACTGTCAAAATCCCAGAGGTTCTGGTCATGGAGGAGGAGTAGCAACAATTTACCATTCCAAATTACTAGGTAATGTAAAGCAAAAAAACATGTTATAATTCCTTGAGGGCCTGGTCCCTCAGTGTTGGCACTTTAGCAATTTCAGGTTAAACCCAATTTTATTTGCCATAGTTTATTGTCCCCCATTCAATTCAATTCAATTCAATTCAACTTTATTTATATAGCGCCATTTCACAACAACAGTCATCTCATAGCACTATCAACTGTAGGGGGACCCCCCACAGTTGCAGAAAGACCCCAGCAATCAGGCGATCCCCTGTGAGCAAGCACTTGGCGACGGTGGAGAGGAAAAACTCCCTTTTAACAGGAAGAAACCTCCAGCAGAACCAGGCTCAGGAGGGGCAGTCATCTGCTGCGACTGGCTGGGGGGTGAGGGGATAGAGAAGAAGAAAGAACAGACATTAGAGGGCAAACAGCACGATGGGGACTCAATCTATGGGAGAGAACAAACCAAATGTTAATGACCAGCAAAAAAAAAAATATTTCATAGAGAGTGAGGAAAGGAGTGAGGCCCAGTCATTACTGGAGGTCCCCCCGGCTGACTAAACCTATTAGCAGCATAACTAAGGGAGGGTTCAGAAACACATGATCCCTCCCTAATTGTAGGCTATATCAAAAAGGTAGGTTTTAGCCCTATTTTTAAAAACAGAGATCGAGTCTGACTCCCGAATCCAGATTGGCAGCTGATTCCACAGGAGAGGAGCTTGATAACTGAACCTATTCAGAATTTTTATCCGAATTTGCTGATTTCTTAGCTGATTTAGTGCTGAAATCTGATAGAATAATTATAGTAGGGGACTTTAATATACATGTGGATGTAGATAGTGACTGCCTTAATGTGGCTTTTAATTCAATATAGACTCGATTGGGTTTTTCTCAGAAAGTAGGAAATTCTACTCATTACCTCCACCATACATTGGACCTTGTTCTGACATATGGCATAGAAATAGAAAATCTTGTAGTGGCTCCTCATAACCCTGTACATGTCAGACCATTGTCTGTTAACCTTACCTGATTTTACTATTTCTGACTATTTGGCTCCTAAAGAAAAATATATCACAGTAGATGCCTCTCAGATGATGCTGTTTCCAAATTTATGCAGATTGTTTCCTCTATGCATGTGTCAACACAACGGAAATAAGCTATAGACAGCTTGCTCCTTCTGTAATTGATAACATGGTGGATAGTGTTTCCAGCTTCTCTTGCATCAGGCTCTAGACTTGGTGGCCCCCTTAAAAAAGAAAAAGTCTAATCAGAGATTTTTAACTCCTTGGTTCAACATAGAAACTCGTAGCTTAAAACAGAAGACTCGTCAATTAGAAAGAAAATGGCGCTCTACTAATTTAGATGAAATCTATTTAGCTTGGAGAAATCATCTTTTAATTTATAAAAATCTCTTAGAAAAGCTAGAACAAGTTATTACTCTGCATTAATAGAAGAGAACAAGAATAATCCCAGGTTTCTTTTCAGTACTGTAGCCAGGTTGACAAAGAGTCAGGACTCTGTCAATCCTAGCATCCCCTTAGAGCTTACTAGTCAGGACTTTATGAACTTTTTCAATAATAAAATTTCATCCATCAGAGATAAAATCAATCAGATTCTTCCCACAGTTAACTTAAATACTGTAACTACTACAACTCCTTCTATTGATGTCTGTCTTGATGAGTTTACTCCAATCGACCTTTGTGAGTTAGACAAAATAGTTTCCTCATCCAAACCTTCAACTTGTCTTTTAGACCCTATTCCTACCAGGTTATTTAAAGAAGTCTTCCCACTTATTGATAGCTTTATTCTTCATATAATCAATTCTTCATTAACTTTAGGCCATGTACCGCAGGCTTTAAAACGGCTGTAATTAAACCCTTACTCAAAAAGCCAACGCTAGATCCAGGAGCTTTAGCTAACTATAGACCAATCTCTAATCTCCCTTTCATTTCAAAAATCTTAGAAAGAGTTGTTGTTACGCAATTATTTGACCACCTGCAGGGAAATGGTTTACTTGAAGAGTTTCAATCTGGGTTTAGAATCCATCATAGTACTGAAACAGCCTTAGCGAAGGTCACTAACGACCTCCTCATTGCATCTGATAATGGACTAGTTTCGGTACTTGTCCTTTTAGATCTTAGTGCAGCTTTTGATACTATTGATCATAATATTCTACTTGATAGATTAGAACACTATGTTGGACTTAATGGAACTTCGTTGCAGTGGTTTAGATCTTATTTATCTGATAGGTTCCAGTTTGTTCATGTAAATGATGAGTTTTCTCTCAGCTCAAGCTTAGTCATGGAGTTCCACAGGGATCTGTGCTAGGCCCTATTCTTTTAGTTTATATATGCTTCCGTTAGGCAACATTATTAGAAAGCACTGTATACATTTTCATTGTTATGCAGATGACACACAATTATACCTGTCAATGAAGCCAGATGATAGTAATCAATTAGCCAAGTTAGAAGCCTGTCTTAAGGAAATCAAAGCTTGGATGACTTGTAATTTCCTGCTATTAAATTCAGATAAGACTGAAGTCATTCTTGTTGGTCCAAAAAACCTTAGAAATTCCTTTCCAAATCAAACTTTCAGTTTGGATGCAGTTACTCTTTCTCTTAATAGCTCTGTGAGGAACCTTGGAGTTATTTTTGATCAGGATTTGTCCTTCAATTCACATATTAAATTTGTTTCTAAGACTGCCTTCTATCATTTGCGTAATATTGCCAAGATTAGGAGCATCTTGTCTCAGAGTGATGCTGAGAAGCTGATCCACGCTTTTGTTAGCTCGAGATTAGATTATTGTAATTCTTTATTATCAGGCTGTCCTAAAACATCTTTAAAAAGTCTTCAGCTGATCCAAAATGCTGCAGCAAGAGTTTTAACAGGTACTAGAAAGAGAGATCATATCTCTCCGGTTCTGGCCTCCCTTCATTGGCTTCCCATAGAGTTTAGAATTAAGTTTAAAATCCTTCTTCTTACTTACAAAGCTCTAAACAATCAGGTTCCTTTTTATTTAAAAGATCTGATACTACCGTATCATCCTAACAGAGCACTATGCTCCCAAAATGCAGGATTACTTGTAATACCTAGAATCTCCAAAAGTACAATGGGAGGCAGAGCCTTCAGTTATCAAGCTCCTCTCCTGTGGAATCAGCTGCCAATCTGGATTCGGGAGTCAGACTCGATCTCTGTTTTTAAGAATAGGGCTAAAACCTACCTTTTTGATATAGCCTACAATTAGGGAGGGATCATGTGTTTCTGAACCCTCCCTTAGTTATGCTGCTAATAGGTTTAGTCAGCCGGGGGACCTCCAGTAATGCACTGGGCCTCACTCCTTTCCTCACTCTCTATGAAATATTTTTTTTTTTGCTGGTCATTAACATTTGTTTGTTCTCTCCCATAGATTGAGTCCCCATCGTGCTGTTTGCTCTCTACATGTCTGTTCTTTTCTTCTTCTCTATCCCCTCACCCCCCAGCCAGTCGCAGCAGATGACTGCCCCTCCCTGAGCCTGGTTCTGCTGGAGGTTTCTTCCTGTTAAAAGGGAGTTTTTCCTCTCCACCGTCGCCAAGTGCTTGCTCACAGGGGATCGCCTGATTGCTGGGGTCTTTCTGCAACTGTGGGGGTCCCCCCTACAGTTGATAGTGCTATGAGATGACTGTTGTTGTGAAATGGCACTATATAAATAAAGTTGAATTGAATTGAATTGAATTAGTCCCACAATGGGGAAATTCCAGGATTGCAACAGCACAGGGATAGCAACACTCAGAGCAACAATCAGAAGGCAAGAAAAAACAAGAGCAGCTAGTATACATATGTACATATTACTATAAATATATATATATATACAGTATATATATATAGACACACAGTGCAGAGCATTGTGGTTGGTGGATGTGCAGCAGAAAGTCTAAGCTCTCTCTTCGCGGATGCGGCGGGCCAGCTGGATGTCTTTGGGCATGATGGTGACCCTCCTGGCGTGGATGGTGCACAGGTTGGTGTCCTCGAAGAGACCCACCAGGTAGGCCTCACTGGCCTCCTGCAGAGCCATGATGCAGGAGCTCTGGAAGCGCAGGTCGGTCTTGAAGTCCTGAGCGATCTCCCTCACCAGGCGCTGGAAGGGCAGCTTACGGATGAGCAGCTCCGTGGATTTCTGGTAGCGACGGATCTCTCTCAGAGCCACGGTACCGGGCTTGTAACGGTGAGGTGAGGCTTCTTCACTCCGCCGGTGGCCGGAGCGCTTTTCCGAGCAGCCTTGGTGGCCAGCTGCTTCCTGGGGGCTTTTCCTCCAGTAGATTTACGGGCGGTCTGCTTGGTTCTTGCCATCGCTCTTTATTATTCTGTCTTATATTTCTTGCACGCCGCCTAAACTCCAGCCCAGCACCCGTGTCATTTTCGCTTCAGTTCTCCCGGTATGTCGAGTTTCTCCGTTAGCACCGGGTGGTGGTTGAGTGCTAGCTAGCTCTTCCCTGCTGTATCATCTCCTGCTGTAAACAGTAGCTCCGTCCGCCGACTCGGGAGACCTTTGGGGTGATCTGTGTGTCCGTGATATATATAGAGTGAAAGATGTGCCGGATCAGAAAGTTATCACTGGGTCAGAAAGAAGAAGGAAGATAAAAAGACTCAGAATTGAGCCGCTGTTGCAAAGGGCAGCCAAGTCGTGTTGCGCCGGAACCGGAATTATAAAGGAGGAAGATCACTGCGTCCTCCGCCCCAATGCCATGCTGGTAGACGAACTGGAGTGGATCCATCGCTGGTCCCACCAGGGGGCGGAGGTGAGCAAGGAGCAGTCTCTCCAGGGTCTTCATCATGTGGGATGACAGGGCCACTGGTCTGTAGCTGTTCAGGTCTTTGGGGCGGGAAGTCTTTGGTACAGGTACCACACAAGATGTTTTCCACAACTGTGGCACCCTCTCCAGCTTCAGGTTCAGGTTGAAGGTGAGCTCCACAATCCCACACAGCTGATCTGCACAGGACATGAGGAGCTTTGCGCTGATGCCGTCCGGTCCCGATGCCTTCCTCGCCTTGATCTTCCTCAGCTCCGTCCTCACCTGGGTCTTAGTGAGGGTCATGTTGGGGGGCTGTGTGTTGGGAGTGGGGGGGTGTTGGTGGAGTGGGGTGTCGGCAGCAGGACTCGATGTCTTCAGAGGCGGTGGTGGTTGTTGTGCAGTCGGGGGGGAGGGTGGTTGGTCAAACCTATTGAAAAAGAGGTTCAGATTGATCGCCCACTCCCTGCCCCCCATAGCCTGGGGGGAGGTATTCTGGAGCCCAGAGATGGTTTTAAGGTTTCTCCAGACCCCACCGATGTCGCTCTGTTGCAGCTTGTCCTCCATCTTCTTCCTGAAGCTGTCCTTGCCTTCTCTGATCTTCCTCCTCAGCTCCCTCTGTACGAACTTCAGCATCTCCCTGTTCCCCAACCTGAAGAGCCTCTTCTTCTCTCTCAGAAGTGTTTATATCTCAGAGTTGATCCAGGGTTTGTTGTTCGAGCAACACCGTATGGTCTTGGTGGGTACAGTGTTGTCCACACAGAAGCTGATGTAGTCCGTGATGGTGTGAGTGAGGCCATCGATGTCCTCACCATGTGGATCGCAGAGCTGCTCCCACGCAGTGGTTTCAAAACAGTCCTTTAGAGCGTCCATTGCCTCCTCAGACCATAACTTCACTGTGCACATGACTGGAGGTTGTCTGTGCACTAGGGGTTTGTACACCGGCAGGAGATGAACCAAGTTGTGATTCGATCTCCCGAGTGGGGGGAGTTGTGATGAGGCATACGCCTCCTTAGTGTTTGTGTAGAATAAGTCCAGTGTTTTATTGTCTCTGGTGTGGCATGTGGCATTCTGGGTGAACGTGGGTAGAATGGGAGACAGTGAAATATGGTTGAAATCACCTGAGATGAGGAGAAGAGCATCTGGGTGTTCTGTCTGCAGCCTGCCAGTTACTGAGTGGATGACGTCACGCGCTGTCCCAGCGTTCGCCGTCGGATTTGCATAAATAACAATGCAGATCACGTGTGAGTATTCCCTCGGGAGATATGTAGGCCGCATGCTAACAGCTAGCAACTCAATGTCTTTGTTGCAGTGTTGTTGTTTAACCGTGATATGTCCCGGTCTGCACCAGTTGTTATTGACGTACATCATCACTCCACCGCCCCTTGCCTTCCCACTGTCTGGTGTTCGGTCTGCCCGTATTGCGTGGAAACCCTCCAGTTCAATGTTAGCATCCGTTGCTAGTTCTGTTAGCAACAGATGCTAACAGAACAGAAGCTGTTAGTAGAATAGCATTAGACTACACTCCCGGTATATGCTATCGTAGCGGGAGATAGCCGCTAGCTCATCTGTTTTCCTGAGTGACGATAATACATTCCCCATAATGACAGATGGGAGGGCGGGTCTGTACCTTATATTCCTTGCCCGCCGTCTTACTCCAGCACGACACCCACGTCGTTTTTGTCTTATTTCTCCTGGTATGTTGAGTTTTTGCGTTAGCATCATGGGCCGGTTAAGTGCTAACAGCTGGTCCCTGTTGTACTGCCTCCTGCCAGAAACAGTGGCTCCGTCCGCTGAATCAGGAGACTTTTGGGCGATCTACGTGTTTGGATAGAATAAGGGTGATGCTGGATCATAAAGATTGGCAAGAGAGCCAGATAGTAAATAGAAATAGGCAGAAATTGATCCGCTGTTGCAAAAGGCAGCCTACTCGTGTGGCGCCGGAAGTGAGACAATGACCTAAGGACATTTGTGCTCTGTAGGGGTTGGTGGTGTTGTCCTGCTTCCGGGGGGGGGGGGGGGATTGCTGTGACCAGCCACCCTCTTCGTATGTTTCCTGACAAACTACTCACATGTACACCTTTATTTTGTGCGCGCTTTCATACACAGGCACAGGTTTGCACTGACACATTATTAAGAGTGAAAAAAAAAATCCAAACCTACATAGCCCTGTGTGAAAAAGTGATTGCCTCCCAATGTTAAAACATAAATAAACTGTCATTTTTCACATCTTTAGAAAGCTGAGTTCAATTTCTCTAGTCACACCCAGGCCTGATTACTGCCACACCTGCTCTCAATCAAGAAATCACTTAAATACAACCTGTCTGACAAAGTGAAGTAGATCAAAAGATCCTCAAAAGCTAGACATTATGCTGCGATCCAAAGAAATTCAGGAACAAATGAGAAACAAAGTAAATGAGATCAGTTTGGAAAAGATTATAAAGCCATTTCTAAAGCTTTGGGACTCCAGCAAACCACAGTGAGAGCCATTATCCACAAATGGCGAAAACATACAGTAGAACAGTGGTGAACCTTCCCAGGAGTTTCCAGGGGACCAAAATTACCCCAAGAGCACAGCCACAAGCTATCCAAGAGGTCACAAAAGACCCCACAATAACATCCAAAGAACTGCAGGCTTCACTTGCCTCAGTTAACGTCAGTGTTCATGACTCCACCATAAGAAAGAGACTGGGCAAAAATGGCCTGCATGGCAGAGTTCCAAGATGAAAACCACTGCTGAGCAAAAAAGAACATAAAGGCTCGTCTTAGTTTTGCCAGAAAACATCTTGATGATCCCCAAGACTTCTGGCAAAATACAGTGGTACCTCTACTTACGAACGTCTCTACATACGGAATTTTCAGGTTACGAGACGCCTCAACGGGAAAATATTGCCTCTAGTTATGAACAAAATTTCAGGATACGAAAGGCAAAAAAGTACGCGCTCCTCGCAGCTTCCGTAGTTTACCGAACGTAAACATACCTGTAGCTGCTCTGCCATTGGCTATCGCCTAGCATCTTCCTGGTATCCCATTGGCCACAAAGTTGTTTTTTTTTTCCAAAACTTTATGCGTTTGGTTGATCTCGCCAAAGAATATGGCCGTAATACATCAACGATCAGCACGGTATTAAAACAAAACGAAGCACTTACAAGCCGACAAAAGCAAACGTCCTTGGATCAGAACATGAACCGCCGAAGGCAAACGGTGACGACGTCGGCGACGATAGCAGTTAAAGGGTAAATGAACATAATTTTTATTATTCTTTCTCTTTTATTATTCTCTTTTATTATTCTTTCTCTCATTTTAAACTCTCATTTTATGTTTATTGTGCAGTAATCTAATTGTAACATGTATTTGTTACATGTTTTGATGCGTTTTTACGATTTATAAAAAATTTATGCCCGAATTTTGGGGGCTTGGAATGGATTACGGCATTTACATGTAAAACGCGCCTCTACTTACGGATTTTTCACGTTACGAGAATTCTTCCGGAACGAATTAAATTCGTAAGTAGAGGTACCACTGTACTCTGTGGACTGACGAGACACAAGTTGAACTTTTTGGAAAGTGTATATCCCATTACATTCGGCATAAAAGTAACAGTGTGGAGTGTGTAAATAACGAGGCGGATTTGACTCAGACAGTTTATTACACATCTCACACAGAAGCATAGTCAGAAAGAGGACATCTCAGACAAGACTCTTCTCTTAAATACTATGGCATTCCTTCAGAAGCTTCTAACATACAAAGGTCACATTGCATTCACTTCCTTAATCCTTTACCATCCTCCTAGAAGTTCCTGATACACAAAAGATCACACTGCATTCATCCTTCACACCTCCCTGTTATCTCCAAGGGAACTCTGCTCTTTGTTCTAGCCTAAGATGCTATACCATTATGCACTCCCCATGTGTCACCCACACGACCCCCCCCAGCGTCTTGGATAGAACAATAGAATGACAGTCCATATGCTGCGGTAAAATCATTAAACATCAATCCACATGCTGCTTGGGCTTCAGTCTTCTCCCGTATCTGCTGTAACCAGGATTCACCGCCTCCGCGGCGCTGTCATGCTGGGGGGCTGATGTTTGAGGGGTAAAAGTCTGTGCATGTGGGTGCTCTGGGGAATCTTTTCTCTGGGAAGCTCCCCGTGGGGGTCTTCCACGCCGAGGAGCCCTCGCCAACAGCACTTGCTCGTCAGCCACAACAAAAGCGGGTTTGAGTCTGTCTATGCCAATCTTTTCCTTCCTACACCCCAAATCTAGCAAAAAATGTTTGTCCCCTGTTTCCAGCACTCTGAACGGTCCATCATAAGGTGGGCACAGTGGAGGGCGATGGGCATCGTGTCTGACAAAAACGAACTCTGCGTTTTTCAAAGTTTTAGGCACAAAAACACGTGGAAAACTGTGGTGAGCAGGGCCCAGCAGCGTGCTTGTGTTTATGCTACGCTGCGACAGCTGAGACGGGGAGCTGACCGGCGCGGGATTATCTGGACGAAACTCCCCGGGCAGCCAAAGTGGCTGCGCAAAAACGAGTTCAGCCGGGGAAGCTTCCAAATCCTCTTTAGGCGCAGAACATAACCCCAATAAAACCCACAGTAGCTTGTCTACCCAATTTGCATCCGTCAGTGACGCCCTGAAAGCCGCTTTCAATGACCTATGAAAACGTTCGCATAACCCATTAACCTGTGGATTGTACGCGGTTGTGCGGTGAATTGTGACGCCCAGGCTGCGGGCCATTGTTGACCAGAGTTCGGAAACAAATTGAGGGCCTCTGTCGGACGTAATATCCGACGGGACTCCAAAACGCGCCACTCATGTTGTTAAAAATGCGCGCGCCACCTCCTCGGCTGTGGTTGCCGCCAGTGGAACCACTTCCGGCCAGTGCGTGGTGCGGTCCACCATTGTCAGAAGGTGCGTACACCCCTGTGATGGCGGGACGGGGCCCACGAGGTCCACGTGAACATGGTCGAACCTCTTAGCCGGGATGCGAAACGGCTCCAAGGGAGCCTTTGTGTGTCTGTGTACCTTGGCTCGTTGGCACGCCATGCAGGCTGCTGCCCACTCTTTCACTTGTTTGCAAAGGCTCGGCCACACAAATTTCTCTCCTACCATTTTGACCGACTCGCGCACTCCCGGGTGCGCCAAAGAATGAATCGAGTCAAAAACGCGGCGGCGCCACGCGGCCGGTACCACAGGACACGGTCGCCCCGTGGAGACATCACAGATTAGGGGGGGCATACCGTCTTGCAGCACACTGCTCTCCAACCTTAACCCTGTTGGCCCAGACTGGAGCACGCGCACATCCGCGTCACTAACCTGCTCCGCGGCCATGGCTGCGTAATCTATCCCCACACAGACTGGGGCCGCCACGACGCGCGGAAGGCAGTCTGCCACTACATTCAGTTTACCCGAGACATGCTGAATATTGGTAGTAAACTCTGAGATCGCGGCCAGCTGTCTCTGCTGCCGGCCCGACCACGGTTCTGAAACCTTGGCCATCGCGAATGTTAGTGGCTTGTGGTCAACGAACGCGGTGAAACTGCGCCCTTCCAGCCAGAACTGGAAGTGGCAAATGGCCAGGTGGAGAGCCAGCAACTCCCTGTCGAATGCACTGTATTTACGTTCACTGTCGCGCAAAGTCCTGCTGAAAAAGGCGAGAGGCTGCCAAGCCCCGGCTACACGCTGCTCCACGACCACCCCTATGGCCACATCTGAAGCATCAGTGGTGAGCGCTATGCGGGCCGTTTGGTCTGGATGTGCCAGCAATGCGGCGTTTGCCAGGGCTGCTTTGACTTCCGAGAACGCCCGCTCTCGCTCCGGGGACCATTCGATCTTATCCGCGGGTTTCTTTTTTTTGAACGCGGTGTACAGTGGTTGCATGAGCTGCGCTGCGCGGGGAAGGAAACGGTTATAAAAATTCCCCATTCAAAAAAATTCCTGTAGTGCCCTGACCGTTTGCGGCCGGGGAAAATCTGCTACCGCACGCACTTTGTCAGGCAGCGGAACTGCTCCTTCGGGAGAGATGCGGTGCCCCAAAAAATCAATCCGCGTCACCCCAAACTGGCATTTCGCTGGGTTGATTATTGACCCGTGCTCCTCCAACCGCCGGAAAACCGCCGTGAGGTGGGTTTCGTGTTCGTCTTTGGACGCGTTGGCTACCAAGATATCGTCCAAGTAGACGAACACGAAAGGGAGATCGCGCAGCACTGCATCCATCATGCGTTGGAACGTTTGTGCAGCCCCTTTAAGTCCAAATGGCATGTGCAAAAACTCGAATAAACCGAACGGCGTTATCACCGCTGTTTTGGGTATGTCCTCAGCAAGCACTGGGACTTGGTGGTAACCGCGGACTAGGTCTATTTTAGAAAAAACGCGCGCTCCTGCCAGGTGAACGGAAAAATCCTGAATGTAAGGAATTGGGTAGCGGTCGTGCGCTGTAGCGTTGTTCAACCTGTGGAAATCCCCGCAAGGTCGCTACAAACCCTCAGCTTTAGGGACCATGTGTAGCTGGGAAGCCCATGGGCTGTTTGAACGCCTGATGATGCCCAACCTCTCCAGGTTGGCGAACTCCTCGCGCGCTATGGCCAGTTTAGCTGCGTCCAAGCGCCGAGGTTTTGCAAAAACGGGCGGCCCGGTGGTGGTGATAAAATGCTCCACCCCGTGTTTAGCAATGGCTGCCGAAAATGTCGGGACAGTGAGTGCTGGGAACTGAGTGAGCAGTGTGTGGAACTTACCGCAAGCAGCTGTGACGTTGGCTTGTGCTGTTGGCCGGGATGCTCGAGCTGTACAGGGGATAGAATCAAAGGACAGTGCATTAACCAGGCGCCTGTTAGCGACATCAACCAAAAAAACCACGTGTGCACAAAAAATCAGCCCCCAGTATATTGAAATTCAATGCTGCTATGACAAAAGTCCACTCAAATGTACGGCCGTGTAGGGACAGGAGTAGAGTCCTCTCACCAAAGGTCTTAATCTCCGAGCCGTTTGCTGCTGCCATCTCGGGGCCGCTAGATCCTGCCAGCCAGTCAGCGTAGGTCGGCATGATGAAACTCATCTGGGCGCCGGTGTCCATGAGGAAATGTCTCCCCGAGCGTGCGTCCGTTAGGTAGAGCAGCTTGTTCTCCTCCCTGAGGGTCGCTGCTGCTGCCGACCCCCGGTCTTGGCATTTCCTGAGTCGCTTGAATTGGCACGGTGGTATACATTTGCGTGCCCTCTCTGCGAAGCGGCGGTGGTAGAAGCAAGACCTGTCTCCCTCGCGGTCCGCTGCTGCTGCTGTCGGTGGCTCTGCTGTTGCCGTCGATGGCTCCTCGCCTCCTCCAGCCGTCGCGCCGAGCTCCATCACTGCTGCAATGGTCGTGAACTCCCTACTGGCGACGATGATCCGGTTTGCTTCCCGGGCTAGCGCACGATAGTCCCGCTTGGCCAGCAACGGCGTATTGGCCAGGGTTGCTCTTGCTGCTGACGGAAGGTTCCGGAGGAAGAGGTGGGTAAAAATGAAATGGTCATCTCCTGTGCCCTTTAACCTCAGCATCTTCTCCATCAGGTCTATGGCGGACCCATCTCCCAACCCGGTCCGAGCCAGGAGTCTCTCTGCTCTCTCACCATCCGAGAATGTGTAGTGCTGGATGAGTGCAGCCTTCAGCGTGCCGTACTTGTCGTCGGTTGGTGGCTGATCGAGCAGGCACTCCACATGCTGAGCCGTGCAGGCGTCGAGCGCTGTGACCACATAGTGGAATTTTGTGTCATCCGCCGATATCCCCCGGAGGGTGAACTGCGCCTCGACTAGGTGGAACCAGGAGCGCGGGTTGTGCTGCCAAAAATCCGGTAGCTGGATAGCAACAGCACCTGCGTGGCTGGGGGCTCCCATCGAGGTTGGCTCCGGGGATCTTTCGTTGTGTTCCATGATTCGTCTTGGGTCACCAGTGTGGAGTGTGTAAATAATGAGGTGGATTTGACTCAAACAGTTTATTACACATCTCACACAGAAGCATAGTCAGAAAGAGGACATTTCAGACAAGACTCTTCTCTTAAATACTATGGCATTCCTTCAGAAGCTTCTAACACACAAAGGTCACATTGCTTTCACTTCCTTAATCCTTTACCATCCTCCTAGAAGTTCCTGATACACAAAAGATCACACTGCATTCATCCTTCACACCTCCCTGTTATCTCCAAGGGAACTCTGCTCTTTGTTCTAGCCTAAGATGCTATACCATTATGCACTCCCCATGTGTCACCCACAACACGGCATTTAAGAAAAGGAACATCATATCAACAGTAAAATATGGTGATGGCAGTATGATGATCTGGGGCTGTTTTGCTGCTTCAGGACCTGGAAGATCTAATCTCTGTTGTTTGCAGATGATGTTGTCCTGTTGGCTTCATCCAGCAATGACCTACAGGTCTTACTGTGTACAGCGCATCCAGATGGATTCCTCATAACAGCAGGAGACTCCAACCACGCAGATTTAAAGGCTCTCCTACCAAATTTACACCAACATGTAGACTTTGCAACAAGAGGAGACAATTTGCTGAACCTGGTGTACACAACTCACAAGAAAGCATACCTCCTCCCCCCCCCCCCCCCCCCCCCGGGGTCTCTCTAATCCCATCACCATCCTGTTAAGGCCGGCATTCAAACCTAGCGTGAAAGCAATCAGACCAACAAAAAAGCAGGTATGTGTGTGGCCAGAGGGAGCCTCTGATGTTCTGAAAGGCTGCTTCAGCACTACAGACTGGGACACTTTCAAGCACGCAGCCACTTACAATGGACACACAAACCTAGAGGAGTACACTGAGGTTGTTGTAGCATACATAGCGAAATGCAGTGATGATGTCACTCACTGCAAAAGCATCACTGTTTGTACTAACCAGAAGCCATGGATGACCGCAGAGGTCCGCAGGTTCCTGAGTGCTCGAGACGCAGCCTTCAGGGCCGGTGACACTGCAGGACTAAAAACATCTAGGGCGAACCTGTGCCGTGGCATCAAGGAGGCAAAACGACAGTACAGCAAGAAAATATCCAGCCACTTCTGCAACACCAGAGATGGACATTCCCTCTGGGGTGGCATACAGACCCTCACCTACTACAAACCTCCATATCAGACCTGTGTGAGTGACACCACACTGCTCAACAACCTAAATGACTTCTTAGGCCCCTTTGAAGCACAAAACAGCACATCAGCACAGAAGATCAGGCTTCGATGGGCTGCACGGTGGCGCAGTGGTTAGCACTGTGGCAGCACAGTTTACCCTTGGCCGGGGGATCGCGGGGATCGTGAGATCGTGGGTTCGATCCCTGCCCCCACCCAACAGTGATCTGTGTGGAGTTTGCATGTTCTCCCCGTGTTGTGTGGGTTTACTAACTAACTAACTAACTAACCTGCACTTATATAGCGCTTTTCTAGTCACAAAGACTCCGGGGATTTACTCCGGGATTTCTCCGGTTTCCTCCCACATGCCAAAAACATGCAGGTTAGGGATACGGGGTGCCTGCGCACGCAGCGACCAGCAGCTGGTGACTTGTCACCAGCCTGCAAAACAAATCTACCTATGGGTACAAAATAAGTAATTAAAAAAAAAAAAAAAAAAGATCACTCCTCCTGCAGATGAGTAGGCCATGAGTCTGGATCCGGCTAGCGTGAAGAGGACTTTCTGCAGAATCAACCCACGCAAGGCAGCTGGATCAGACAACATACTGGGTCGCGTCCTGAAGGACTGTGGAGAGGATCTCAAGAATATCCTGGCTGACCGACATCTTCAACATCTCCCTGACTCAAGCTGTTGTCCCCACATGTTTCAAAACTGCCACCATTATACCAGTCCCAAAGAAGCCCGTCCCATCCAGCTACAATGATTACCAGCCCGTAGCACTGACCCCCATGAAGTGCTTTGAGCGGCTAGTCATGCAGAACATCAAGTCCATCCTGCCTCCCTTCCACAACTCATCTCAGTTTGCATACAGGTCAAACAGATCCACAGAAGATGCAGTCACTGCTGTTCTCCATCAAGTCCTCATCCACTTGGACTCAAAGAACTCCTACGTGTGAATGCTGTTCTTGGACTTCAGTTCAGCATTCAACACCATCATCACCCAGCACCTCATACAAAAACTCAGACAGTTGGGACTCAAAACCTTTCTCTGTAACTGGGTGCTGGACTTTCTCACAGGGAGGCCACAGAATGTGTGGGTTGGCAGTAACACCTCCCAGACCATCACACTGAGCACATGGGCCCCACAAGGGTGTGTGCTCAGCCCACTGCTCTTCACCCTGCTGACCAATGACTGCGTACCAGCATACAACACCAACCATATCATCAAGTTTGCGGATGACAAAACGGTGGTGGACCTCATCACCCCAGCAACGAGGAGGCCAACTACAGAAATGAAGTGAGCCAACTGGCCCAGTGGTATAAAGACAATAACCTCTTCCTGAACGTGGGAAAAACCAAGGAGATTGTGGCCGACTTCAGGAGGGGTCACACAAACAGCACCCCCTCTGATCACTGATGGTGCCGCTGTGGAGAGGGTGGGCAGCACCAAGTTCCTGGGAGTGCAGTGCACATCTCTGAGGACCTCTCTTGGTCCAGCAACACCACATCACTGGCCAAGAAGGCTCAAACTCGCCTCCATTTCCTTCACAAACTGTGGACAGCACGAGTCCCACCCCCCGTCATGTGTTCTTTCTACCGGGGCAAAATTAAGAGCATCCTCACTAGCTACATCATGGTGTGGTATGGAAGCTGCACCGCCTCCTGCAGGAAGACATTACAACGCACAGTGAAAGCAGTCAACAAGATCATTGTGCCCTCTGCCCCCTTCTCAGACATCTATCTCACCTGCAGAGTCATCAACATCTCAGGCGACACCTCCCACCCCTCACACTCCCTCTTCAGCCCCCTGCTCTTGGGGAAAAGGTACCAGAGCCTCCGGGCCCGCTCCACAATACTACCGAACAGCTTTGTTCATCAGGCCATCAGGACCCTGAACTCTGTCCACTCCCCCATCCCCCACCTCCAGACTATAACGCAATCACCCACACAATAACTACCTCAGCAGTTGGCACAGAAAGACTGGCACACCAAGAGTCATACATTTACTGCTGTATGTCTCCACACTTTAACTACAACCATTTGCACAAATGTCATATCTGCTGCTGTCTGTCGTTGCGATACTGATCATGTGCAGTCTTATCTGTTACTATCTGCACCTACACTACTGCTTTGAACTGCAACTATGGGTATGACATCTCTAGTTTTCTGTATATAGGATTCCTGGGTTTAATCATCATTTTATCATTGTTAATCGTTTATCTCTATTTGCACTATGGGAGGTCTGGGTCTATCTTTTGTAGCCATTTGCACTACGGGTTGCATTACTCTAGATAGACTGCTGTTGTAGTTTTCTTTTTTCCAGGCTTATTACTTTTCTTTTTATATTGTGCATACCACTGAAGAGCGAGAGAAACACCATTTCAATTCTCCTGTGTGTCCTGTATGTATAGTAGTATTGACAAATAAAATCTTTGAATCTCTTGAATCTTACTGGGATAGTTTGTTGCAAGTGTGAAGCAGCTAGGATGAGAATCAGCACCTCAAAGTCTGAGTCCATGGTCCTCAGCCAGAAAAAGGTGGATTATCCTCTCTGGATTGGGGACAAGCTCCTGCCCCAAGTGGAGGAGTTTAAGTATCTCTTCATCTTTTTCAAGAGTGAGGGGAGAATGGAGTGAGAGATTGACAGATGGATCAGAGTCAGATGGATCAGCATCTGCAGTGTTGTGGATGTTGTACCGGTCTGTTGTGGTGAAGAGGGACACCTTTTCTTAGTGAAGGCAAAGCTGACGATTTACCAGTCAATCTACATTCCTACCCTCACCTATGGTCATGAGCTTTGGGTAATGACTGAAAGAATGAGATCGCAGATACAAGCGGCTGAAATGAGCTTTCTTCGTAGGATTGCTGGACTCACCCTTAGAGAAAGGGTGAGGAGCTCAGTCATCTGGGAGAGGCTCAGAGTAGAACCGCTGCTCCTCCACATTGAAATGAGCCAGTTGAGGTGGTTTGGGCATCTGATCAGGATGCCTTCTGGACGCCTCCCACTTCAGGTGTTTCAGGCACATCCCACCGGGAGGAGACCCCGGGGCAGACCCAGGACTCGCTGGAGATACTACATCTCCAAGCTGGTCGGGGAACACCCTGGTATCCTCTCTGAAGAGCTGAAGCAGGTGGCTGGAGAGAGGGAAGTCTGGGCTTCTCTGCTTGAACTGCTGCCTCCGAGACCCGGACCTCCAAAAAAGCGGTAGAATGGATGGAAGACCTGGAAGACTTGCTGTGGTACATAGCAACCATGAATTCTGCTGTCTACCAAAAAAATCCTGAAGGAGAATGTCCGTTCATGACCTCAAGCTGAAGCACATTTGTGTTTTGCAGCAGGACAATGATCTAAAACACACCTGCAAGTCCATCTCTGAATGGCTTAACCACTTGCACTCCGTTGTTCCGCGGGCGGGCAAGTCTCTGCGTCCTAGGACGCACGAGGCCTCGTGCGCACTCGGACGCATAGTCCAGATTGTGGTGATGTAGGTGGTGTTGGTGTCCAAGCGCCACTGAAAAAAAAACCTGCAGACACAGCCGCGAACAGATTAGTTCATCTGATTGACCTCTCATTTGACTAATAAGAGCCTTGAATTGGGTTTCTGAAACCATGAAGAGCCAATGAATGAAAACCTAGGAAGGAGGACCCGCCTACTGTGAATGCAGGAGCCAATTGAAGCACAGAAATTCGGGCTGGGTGAAGAGAGATTTACTGTTGCAGCAGATGAAAACAAAGGACTCTGGACGAATCTGCTACAGATCCCGCAGCATGGAGAACACCCACAAGTGGGACCTGCACTCATTCCAGCAGAATAGACGATTAGGATTCTCTTCCGTCATCATAGACCGACGGAGGCCGACGACAAAGGTCGTAAATCATTCACCAAAACCGCAATATTGGAATTATGTTTTGATCGGGATCCACGAGCGGACCAGCGTCGCCTTCGTCTGACAATGGGGAAGAGAAGTTCGCCAGGACTCTGCTGCTGTGAAGAGGTAAGGTGTTATAAGCTAAATTATTATTTCTCCCTGAAAACTGTAATCCAAAAATGACTTTTGACCGATCGGTAAATTACAACCGTACGGCGCACGAAGTACGAAGTGCGTGCGCCGCGATAAATGGTTCATTTGCCGTGTTCGGACTGTGAACGCCCTCCCCCCCCCCGCTGCAGAAGAGGAGCCGGTCCGCGGGGGGAAGCATATGAGTCTATTCCGTCAAGTAGCGATGGCTGTCTTCTGTAGCGGGGGGGGGGACAACCCCCCCCACACACACACAGTAGCGGGGGGGGGGGGTAGCCGCTGTGAAAACATGCAAGGAGTGTAATCCGTCATGTAGCGAGGGCCGAACTCCGTCTTTTGTAGCGGGGGGGGCAACCCCCCCCACACACACACAGACACAGCCCTGAATGTGACCTTTCATTAGAGCCCAAAATGAAGATTCTACATTGAATTATTCAAAAGTTACAGACGTTTTTCCAAACTGTGCCATTTGGCAAAATTTGGCACAGTTCCAAAACGCCTGGGAACAGCCTGAGAACAAAGCTGTGTAAAATATTCATTTTGTGGTATTGTTACCAAATTTGGACCTCAGCTTGATAACACTTGGTTCTACATTTCTGTTGCATTTTCCAGCCGGATCGGACAGCTGTGTGTTATTTGCAAGCATTTGTATCCAAAAAAACAGTGTCCAAATTTATTTTCTTCAAGTTCAGTATGTTTAGATGACTGTTACTCAGTGGCCGGAGCACGTAGAGAGATTATGTTTTTTTTGCCAAAAAATTCAAAGTGTTTTCTTTTAAATGAGACCAACCCCATGACGATGCTGCAAAGGGTTGAATAACAGTTTTCGATTTACTTTGGGCACGTTTTTTTTTGGCATTTTTAGGAAAATTGCCCGGAGTGCAAGGGGTTAAGAAAAACAAAATGGAGACTTTGGAGTGGCCTAGAAGTCCTGACCTGAATCTGACTGAGGTGCTGTGGCATGACCTTAAAAAGGTGGTTCATGCTTGAAAACCATCCAATGTGGCTGAATTACAACAATTCTGTAAAGATGAGTGGGCCAAAATTCCTCCACAGTGCTGGAAAAGACTCACTGCCAGTTATTGCAAATGCTTGATTGCAGTGGTTGCTGCTAAGGATGGCCCAACCAGTTTCTAGGTTTAGGGAGCAATCACTTTTTCACACAGGGCCATGTAGGTTTGGATTTTTTCCCCCCCTGAATAATAAACACCTTCATTTAAAAACTGCATTTTGTGTTTACTTGTGTTATCTTTGTCTCATATTTAAATTTGTTTGATGATCTGAAACATTTAAGTGTGACAAACATACAAAAAAAATATGAAAAATCAGGAAGGGACAAACACTTTTGCACACCACTGTATGTACTGTATAAGTACACTGTATGTACACCACTGTATGTACTGTATATATATATATTGGCTGCACGGTGGCGCAGTGGTTAGCACTGCGGCAGCACAGTTTACCCTTGGCCGGGGGATTGTGGGGATCGTGGGATCGTGGGTTCGATCCCAGCCCCCGACCAACAGTAATCTGTGTGGAGTTTGCATGTTCTCCCCGTGTTGCGTGGGTTTACTCCGGGATTTCTCCGGTTTCCTCCCACATGCCAAAAACATGCATGTTAGGTATTTATTTATTTATTTAGCGAATGCAAAGTCCTTAAGCCAAGCAGTTGCCTCCTGGTTTGCTGTATGGAGGGTGTGTAATCCTCCTTCCAGTCTTTGGAGCGGGCAAGCCTCTATGATGTGTTCCATTGTTTGCTCCTCTCCACATGCGCACAGTGGGCTAGGGCTACTGCCCCATCTGTAAAGGCTGGCCAAGCAGGGGCCATGTCCAGTCCTGAAGCGATTGAGTGTAGACCACTGTCTCCTTGGGAGGTTGGTGCCCGGGACCTGTTGGTTGGGGTTTATCACCAGCTGTTTGTTTGGGACCTCCTTGGTCTCCCATTCCTCTTGCCAAGCTGTCTGGATGGTAAAGTCAGCATGTTAGGTTAATTGGCTGTTGTATTGGCTGTTGTAAATTGTCCCTAGATATCTGTTTCCTATAGGCCCTTAGAATAGAGGGTTAGTACTAGTGAAAGCGCTTTGAGTGGTCTTTGTGACTAGAAAAGCGCTATATAAGTGCAGGTTAGTTAGTTAGTTAGTATAAAGCTTCTTTTGGCAAAGTAAATCTGTTTGGCACAATAACGGAAGCAGATTTCTGTTCTGCTCACCTTGCTGCCTGACAGGACAAGGGAAAAAAATTCTTTGTATGTATGGATTACTTGGGTTGTTACTGATATCTGGTGAAAATGTCAGGTCAGTGGCTCCATCAGAAATATGTTGAATGAGAAAAACGTTGACGTGTTAAATACTTTTCTTCCCTGCTGTAAATCTAATATTGTGGAGAAGGTGGAAATGACGAAGCTGAGTTTATTTCACAAGTCAGGTTTATTCCATTCTCCAACATATTCAAACAGCAAAAGAGGAAGAATCCTCTCACATCTGCCCCATTTATACCCCGGGACATCAAAGCACACAGTCACATTGTCTTTTAATCCCAAGACACAACACATCATCTCCCATCCACCTAAAGTCACTGGTGGTCAGGAAATCCCTCAAGGCCATCTCTTTGCATAACAAAGATCACATTTCACATCCCCCCGTTATCTCTAGGAGACTCAGTCCTATTGTTCCTTCTGAGATGTGAAGCAACAGTAATATACATATGAAGCCTATGAAACCCACATACAGTATGTGTTCCACAATATAATAATAATTATTAAATTGCACACATTTTTCTTGCCAGTTTATTTTCTTATTGTTTCACTCCCAAAAGTCTGTCGATTTTATAATAAATTTACTATATTTTTCCTCATGAAACTGAAAGTTTGTGGTAAAATTGTGACTTTTTCAAATAAATTTGAATTGCCCTCATAAATGAGCAGAGCCAGAATAGAACAGTAATTTTGAAGAATTGATATATTTGTTTTTCTATCCACCCACCCCCAGTGAAAACCTCTGGAATATTGAAACCTAAATGTTTGCAGGTATGCATCCTCTACTTTGACTGAATAAATTCAGACGGAACCTGAAGAGAGAGGGCGCCCTGTCAGACAGCGCAGACTCGGCACACTACGCCCTTTGGCGCTGCACAGAGCCCGAGACTCTCACCTGCCATCGTCACCTCGAAAAATCGCTAAAACTAGACCTGCGAAGTTAAAGCTTATCAGGGCGAGCAGGATTTTGTTAAGAGCGGGAAGAAGCCATCGTTTATCTCAATTGCTGACTTTGTCCCTCAGACTAATTAGTTTAGGTCAGGGGTCACCAGCCTTTTTGAAACCAAGAGCTACTTCATGGGTATCGAGTCATGTGAAGGGCACCAGCTTGACACACTCCTCTAAAATAACAAATTGTGTGTGTGTGTGTGTGTGTGTGTGTGTGTGTATATATATATATATATATATATATATATATATATATATATATAATTATCAATAACTTAGAGTGGGTAACAGACAAGATCAATATTCAACACTATTTTTATTAATCTCAGCAATTGTTCAGATGAGCACTTCTACATTTCATTAAAAAAATGTCCAGTTTTCACCAGTCCCTTTTAACCATAAAAAACTAAACCCTTTTAATTCATGAACTATGTTGAACCATGTTTGAAAATCTATGCAACATTTAAGAAAAATCACCTTTCATATTAAATAAATCTTATCACATTTTTAACTGAACAAATCTGCTGCAATTCTGCTCAAAATCTGTTACATTTAATAAACACACTTTTGTGTGTTCTTCTTCACTGGAATTATATCCATACAGTTCTTGCCAAGAATCATGCTTGAGTAATAACCAGCACTGTCCTTTCATGAGAAGAAGCTAAACAGCACTGAGAGTGCTTATATGCACGGTGGCGCAGTGGTTAGCACCGTGGCAGCAGTTTACCCTCGGCCGGGGGAAACCCGGGGATCGTGGGTTCGATCCCTGCCCCCGGCCAACAGTGATCCGTGTGGAGTTTGCATGTTCTCCCCGTGTTTGCGTGGGTTTCCTCCCGCATGCCAAAAACATGCAGGTTAGGGAGTTAAGGCGTGCTTGCGCATGCAGCGACCGACAGCTGGTGGCTTGTCACCGGACTGCAGAAGAAATCTACCTACGGGTACAAAATAAGTCAAAAAAAAAAAAAGAGTGGGCAGCAGTGGGCCACAGTCGCCCCGCAAATGAAACACACGCAGCTTCCTATCACGGTAGTAACAAAGAACTCTTCCTCCCGCCCACTTTGAAAATGATAAATTTTCTGTCTTTTTTTTTGCCATGTTTTTGGGCTAGGAAACTGCACTGCGCTCACCATCTTCACTGGCCGCTAGCTTACGCTCCACAAGCGCGAAGGTTTTGTCATGCGCACAATACTGACCTTTGAACTAGGTCAGAGTTCACCTTAACTTTACGTATAATAAACATATTTTCATTTTTTTTTTATTTTTAAGACATTGTCATTTTAAAATCTATATAAATGCAAGTGTGATTTTAAAAAATAGCGGCAGAAAAAATTACATCTTAGACGCAGCTCACTTGTGAGTTGTGCTATTTTTAGAACAGGCCTGCGGGTGACTCATGTGGTCCTTGCGGGCGACTTGGTGCCCACGGGCACCGCGTTGGTGACCCCTGGTTTAGGTATACCTAATTAGTCCTGCCTTTAACCACACATCTGTTTAGTTTCTGTTTTCAGCAGAGATATTTGCTTCTTTCAGCTTGATTCTGTTTCCATCACAGATGTATTCTGACACACCTCTGCTGTTCGCAGGTCTTTCCCACAGCAGGCAGACTGTCATCTTTTTTAAAACTCTGAGCCTTATCTGTGTGGAGAACACTATTGCGGGCTATTTCTTTAGCGGACTACATCCTAATTTTAAAAGACTTAAAAAGACTACAGCATGTAACACAAAACCTTAACCCCTGACCATGAATGTCCTAAACTGAGTCATAACAGAAAAAGAGTAACTCAACCAAGCAATCAGAGATGAAAACTGTCTGAGGTTCTGTGCAGCAAAACCTGGCTTTTAATGAACACACAAAAACAAACAAATACAAGTAAAAATGCATTTAAGTGCTGAAAAACTCAAAACTCACAAAAGATGTGTAATTAAACAGTTTAAGCTGTGGAAGTCAAACAGGCACAGAACCTGAAAGTGTTATAATCCTCTTGAAGGTCAATAAGTCCAGGCAGAGAAGAAAGGCGTACATCTAAAAACGAGAGGAAAAACTCAGGGAATCAATCACACATGAGGCGCACATAATGAATAAAACTGAAAAAAAGGAAATTACACATAAAATGACTTTAAATCGAAAAATGACAGACAAATCTAAATCAAAAGTGAAAACACGTAAATGATTTTAAATAAAAATGCAATACAGTAAAATAAAAAAACAAAACAAAACAATGATTACATTGGTATGGATAAAAACCAACTAAGAGCCAAAATAAAATTGCATGAGGTTACATGATAAACAGCACAGTTAGGCAAGAAAAATGAATAAAAGTCCAGAGCAAAATCTACCAGAGTCCTATGACAGAGGTCCTCAAGGGTGCGGCTGACCCTCCTGCTGCCAGGGGGTCAAAGCCCCAGGAAAGAGAGCTTGTTGCAGGCACCTCCAGGTTTTAAGGGTGCAGGTTCCACGTTGTCACTCTGTAGGCTGGCTGATTTTTGGTAGGAAATCTTTCCATATTTGGTCTCCAACTCAGGTCCTGAATTGATATTCTCATCCCTCCAGCTGGAACTGGTTCTAGCCGGTCTGAGTCCTAGATGGTCAACAGGACGTTCTCAGGAAGTTGACCATACATGAGCTGTCGGTGGAGAGCACGGGATTTCCAGCTGTTGTCTCCTGTCTGTGGCTGCACAGAGAGTCCTTTGTTTGAGGTTGTGGAGAATGTGTTGAAGGATGAGACTGAGTTTATTCCTCAGGTTCAGCTTTATTCACAATCACATACTCCAACAATTTCAAAGCAAGAAAAAGAGGATGAATTTTCTCACATCTGTCCCTTTTATTCCTAGGACATCAAACCTACAGTCACATGGTGTTTAATCAAACATACAGTCACATGGTACTTAATCCCAGTCACAATGTAACTTCCCCCGATTTTAACACCATCCACCTCCTCATCTCCGGTGGTCAGGAAATCTCTCAAGGCCATCTCCTTGAAACAAAAGGCCAGATCTCACACCTCCTTGTTACCCCTAGGAGGCTCAGTCCCTTTGTTCCCTGAGACGTGAAGCAAACAATAAGCATACAGCAATATCTCTGTGAAGCATATGAACCCAACATATGTGCCCCACATGACCCCCCCAAACGTCTAAGATGGAACAAACATAACTAAAGATGCATGTCATAATAAAAATCACTACATATCAATCCACATGTTGCTTAGGCCTTAGTCTTCTGCCGTATCTGCTGTAAGCCGGCTTCATCGCCTCTGCAGTGTCCTCCTGCTGTGGGGCTGCTGCCTGTGGATTAAAACTGTTAGACAATCTCTGTGGGTGTTCTGAAGAATGCCCTCTAGGGGGTCTGCCGCAACGGGGGGCCCTCGCCAACTGCACAGCTTCATCAGTCATAGCAAAAGCAGGTTTGAGTCTGTTTATACCAATTACTTCCTTTCTGCCTCCCAAATCTAGCAAAAAATGCTTCTCTCCTGTTTCCAGCACTCTAACTGGCCCATCGTATGGCGGTTGCAAGTTTGGGCGGTGGGCATCATGTCTGACAAAAACAAACCCCGCATTTTTTTAAAGCTTTCGGCACAAAAACGCGTGGGAAGCTGTGATGAACTGGGCCAGGAAGCGTGCTCAATCCCGTGTCGCTCTGCAGCCGCTGAGCAGCGGGGCAATCTGGCGCAGGATTATCCGGGAGAAACTCCCCGGGCAGCCGGAGTGGCTGTGCAAAAACTAACTCAGCTGGGGGGGCTTGTAAATCCTCCTTAGGTGCAGAACGCAACCCCAGTAAAACCCATGGTAGCCTGTCCACCCAATTTGCATCCGTAAGCGACGCTCTGAGGGCTGCTTTCAATGACCTATGGAAATGTTCGCATAAACCATTAGCCTGGGGGTTGTACGCGGTAGTGCCATGGATCGTTACCCCCAGGCTGCGGGCCATCGCTGACCAGAGCTTGGACACAAATTGAGGACTTCTGTCGGACGTCATGTCCGACGGAACTCCAAAGCGCGCTACCCAAGCTGTTAAAAACGCGCACGCCACCTCCTTGGCTGTGGTTGATGCCAGTGGGACCACTTCCGGCCAACGCGTGGTTCGGTCCATCATTGTCAAAAGGTGTGTGCACCCCTGTGACGGCGGAAGGGGGCCTACAAGGTCAACATGCACATGATCAAAGCGCTTAGCCGGGATGTGAAAAGGCTCCAAGGGAGCTCTAGTGTGTTTGTGTATTTTGGCTCGCTGACAAGCCACGCAGGCTGTTGCCCATTCCTTGACCTGTTTGCGCAAACCCGGCCACACAAATTTCCCTCCCACCATTTTGACCGATGCGCGCACCCCCGGGTGCGCCAGAGAATGGATCGAGTCAAAAACGCGGCGGCGCCACGCGACTGGTACCACCGGACACGGTCGTCCAGTGGAGACTTCGCAGATTAGGGGGGGCATACCATCTTGCAGCACCCTATCCTCCAGCCTTAACCCTGTTGGTCCAGACTGGAGCTCGCGCACGTCCGCATCGCTAACCTGCTCCGCGGCCATGACTGCATAATCTATCCCTACGCAGACCGGGGCTGCGCACGCTTCTGCGTCGCTACCCTGGTCCGCGGCCATGGCTGCAGAGTCTGCCCCCACGGGGCCTGGAGCCGCCACAGCACATGAGAGGCAGTCTGCCACTACATTATATTTACCTGCCACATGCTGGATATTGGTGGTAAACTCCGATATCGCGGCCAGCTGTCTCTGCTGCCGGCCCGACCAAGGTTCCGAAATCTTGGCCATCGCAAAAGTCAGCGGTTTGTGGTCCACGAACGCAGTGAAACGGCGTCCTTCCAGCCAGAACTGGAAGTGGCGGATGGCCAAGTGTAGAGCCAACAACTCCCTGTCGAACGCGCTGTATTTTCGCTCACTATCGCGCAAGGTTTTGCTGAAAAATGCGAGTGGTTGCCAGGCCCCAGCCACGTACTGTTCAACGACCGCACCTATGGCTACATCTGACGCGTCAGTGGTGAGCGCCATGCGGGCCGTTGGAACTGGGTGTGCCAACAAAGCAGCGTTTGCCAGGGCTGATTTGACTTGAGAGAATGCGCGCTCCCGCTCAGGAGGCCATTCGATTTTATTTGTGGGTTTTTGTTTTTTTAGTGCAGCGTACAATGGGTGCATGAGCTGCGCTGCGTGGGGGAGGAAACGGTTATAAAAATTAACCATTCCCCAAAACTCCTGTAACGCTTTGACTGTTTGTGGTTGGGGAAAATTTGTTATTGCACGCACTTTATCGGGCAGAGGGACCGCTCCTTCTGGCGAAACGCGATGCCCCAAAAAATCAATCTGCGCCACCCCAAACTGACACTTCGCTGGGTTAATTATTAACCCATGCTCTGCCAACCTCCGGAAAACTGCTGTGAGGTGGCTTTCGTGTTCGTCTTCGGACGCGCTGGCTACCAAAATGTCGTCCAGATAGACGAACATGAAAGGGAGATCACGTAGGACCGCGCCCATCATGCGTTGGAACATCTGCGCCGCTCCCTTGAGCCCAAACGGCATGCGAAAAAAACTCAAAAAGCCCAAAAGGAGTTATTACCGCTGTTTTGGGTATGTCCTGAGCGTGAACTGGAACCTGGTGGTAACCGTGTACTAAGTCTATTTTAGAAAAAAATGCGCGCCCCCGCCAAATGAACCGAAAAATCTTGGATATGCGGAATCGGGTAGCGGTCGTGTGCTGTGGCGTTATTCAACCTGCAGAAATCACCGCAAGGTCGCCACGAGCCATCAGCCTTTGGGACCATGTGCAGTGGTGAAGCCCAAGGGCTCTTCGAACGCCTGATGATGCCCAGTTTTTCCAGGTTGGCAAACTCCTCACGCGCTATGGTCAGTTTAGCTGAGTCCAAGCGCCGAGCTTTTGCAAAAACGGGTGAGCCGGTGGTAGTGATAAAATGTTCCACCCCATGTTTAGCCACTGTCGCCGAAAACGTTGGGACTGTGAGTGCTGGGAACTGAGTGAGGAGTGCGTGGAACTTACCACCCGCAGCTGTGACGTTGGCTTGTGCAGTTGGCGGGGCCACTCGAGCTGTGCAGGGAATAGAGTGAAAGGAGAGTGCATTAACCAGACGTCTGTTAGCAAGATCAACCAATAAACCATGTGAGCACAAAAAATCAGCCCCTAACATGTTGAAATTGACTGCTGCTACAACAAAAGTCCACTCAAATGCACGACCCTGCAAAGACAGAAGCAGAGTCCTCTCACCGAAGGTCTTAATCGCTGAGCCATTCGCTGCTGACACCCGGGGACCCCTGGAAGGCGCCAGCCAGTCCGCGTAGGAAGGCGTGATGAAGCTCAGCTGGGAGCCTGTGTCCATGAGGAAATGCCTCCCCGAGCGTGCATCCGTCAGGTAGAGCAGCTTGTTCTCCTCTCCGAGGGCCGCAGCTGCTACCGACCCCAGGTCTTGGCGTTTCCCTAGCGCTTGAAATGGCACAGTGGGATGCACTTGCGTGCCCTCTCTGCAAAGTGGCGATGGTAGAAGCAAAGGATGTCGTACGCTCCGTGTCGCCTGGCCCTTGCTGCTGCCGTTGTCGGTGAGTCTGGTGCTGCAGCCTCTGGCCCCATGCCGTCTCCGGACGTTGTGCCTAGCTCTGCTGCCGCGGCCGAAGCCGTGCTCCGTTTGTGGGCGTCGACTAGTCGTTGCGACTCCTGGCTCAGCTCGTGGTAGTCTCGCCGGGCCAACAGAGGTGAACCTGCCAGGGTCACTCTCACCGCTGGCGGCAGGGTCCTGAGGAAAAGGTGGGCGAAGATAAAGTTGTCATCTTCGGAGTCTCTAAGCCTCAGCAATTTCACCATCAGGTCTGCGGGTCTGTCGTTCTCAAACTCTGTCAACGCTAGGAGACCCTCCGCTCGCTGTTGCACCGAGGGGGTGAAGTGGCTGATAAGCGCAGCCTTCAATGCGCTGTACTTGTCGCTGTCCGACGGGTGGTTAACCAGGTTCTCCACCCTCTGGACCGTGTGGCTGTCCAGCTTCGCCACCACATGGTAGAATTTTGTGTCATCTCTCGAGATCCTCCGGAGGTTGAACTGCGCCTCGACCGCGCTAAACCAGGAGCGCGGACTATGCTGCCAGAAGTCCGGCAGCTGGAATGTGGCGGCATTCATCAGGCTGGCTTCTGCCGAGCCCCGCTCGGGAGGATTATCTCTGCTCATGCTTCGTCGTAAGGTCACCAGTGTGGAGAATGTGTTGAAGGATGAGACTGAGTTTATTCCTCAGGTTCAGCTTTATTCACAATCACATACTCCAACAATTTCAAAGCAAGAAAAAGAGGATGAATTTTCTCACATCTGTCCCTTTTATTCCTAGGACATCAAACCTACAGTCACATGGTGTTTAATCAAACATACAGTCACATGGTACTTAATCCCAGTCACAATGTAACTTCCCCCGATTTTAACACCAGCCACCTCCTCGTCTCCGGTGGTCAGGAAATCTCTCAAGGCCATCTCCTTGAAACAAAAGGCCAGATCTCACACCCCCTTGTTACCCCTAGGAGGCTCAGTCCCTTTGTTCCCTGAGACGTGAAGCAAACAATAAGCATACAGCAATATCTCTGTGAAGCATATGAACCCAACATATGTGCCCCACAAGGTAACCTTGAAGGCTTGGATACAGCAGAGTGAGGCAAGAAAGTGTATAGCAGGTTGACTGAGGTCAAAATTAGGCCTTACAAAGCCGTAAGAGGCCAAAAGGTTTTCTATAATGTCCCAGTTTGGGATCAATAAAGTACATCTATCTAGCTATCTAGCTATCTATCAACAGACCCAAAAATGATTAAGAACTTTGCTGAATAATCATAAAAGCCCAGGATGACATCATAGATCATCAGGAGATCTGAAGGTGGGGGTACATCTAGAAGAGCTGCAGGAGCCCTGTCCCCCCCAACTGACCTCCTCCAGCTGTGGGAAGCGAGGGGTGATGTAGTCGGACGGTGCATTCATTTACACTCAGAAATCTGACTTTCTATCAAACTTCTGTTAAAATTTAATAAATTAATTAGCTGAAACTAAGGTTGAAGCCAAAGTCTTAATCTGGGGCTTTAGGGGCACAATAACAATGTGGTGGGTGGGTGGGGGCTTAACTACTTACTTGTGTGGGTCACCAATCTGCACCCATCAGTTTATCTCTCTAAACTTGCCCATACTGGTGATGAAGACAGTGGAGAAGATCATCTGGACTCCACTCCCCTCTCTGCAGAGCATCTACCAACGCAGAGTCCAAAAGAGAGCTGCTGCCACCCTCCAGGACCCCACCCACCCCAGCACAGAATGTTCACACTTCTACCCTTAGGCCGGAGGTACAAAAGTGTGAAATGCAGGACATCCAGATTAAAAAAGCTCCCTCTTTCCCACTGCCATCAGACTCTTGAATAAATAACAAACTCCAGACACAGCTTTGCAAATAGGAATTCACACACTGGCTGTGAAATTTGCACATTGCTCACTTGCACAGTGCACATTGCCTCACCCCGTCTCATGTCCATATAATCTCTGCTGCTAAATTATCATTGTACAGTCTACTGGGTATTGTCATTGCAGAGAAATTCTCACAGTGGGTTCTAATTTCCACATTGCTCATTTGCACACTGTGCATAAGCTTATGCCATTGTGTGTTCATATTATCTCTGATATTAATATACCATTGTCCATTATAGTCATCCAGTAAATTTTCAATTTTCATTCTTCTTGTTTCCTCTAGTTTAACTGCTTTAACTGTCCTAATTGCCTAATGTGTATTATTAGTATTCATTAGTATTAGTACTTAGTATTAAGGTGTGTTTAAGGAGTCCTAATTGCCTAATGTGTATTATTAGTATTCATTAGTATTAGTACTTAGTATTAAGGTGTGTTAAAGGAGTCCTAATTGCCTAATGTGTGTTATTAGGGTTGTGTTACTAGTATTCATTAGTATTAAGTGTGCTATTACCTTGTTAGTATTGATGTGTATCTATTACCTTGACATTCATTCGGAGAGCAGAGTAAGAATTTCACTGCCCAGGAAATGTTGCATTTCTTAACTGTGCACATGATAATAAAGCATTTGAATCTTGAATCTACTTTTAAACACAGTCCCCTATGTACAAACCTCTTTACGCCACATGATGGCAGACCGGTATAGCTTTCCTCCTAGCACCAACCCTGAATGCTCCCCAAATGCAAAGTTCGGGTAATTCTGGGTAATTCTGGTCTGGAACACGGGGTTTTTTCATCCATGTGATGTGAGCACAGAGCCAAGCATGCGTGCACCAAAGGGAAGGATATGCTCTTTTTTGGGGGGCAGATCCCGATTCAGAAGAAGACCATTTATTCACTGAGGAAGATTCCGAATCGGATTACAAGCCTCTGACTGTATGGATCTAAAATCTATCTATAAATGCAGCAAATCTCTGCTTGTGTGTGTGTTTGTGTCTGTTCCACGCGTATCTCTCGAACCATTTACCAGACTGGCCTCAGATTTTAAATGTGATTTCCTGAGGTTATGAGGGTGTGCACCCCTGAATGTGGAGTTGCTCGGTCAAAATATGTAATTTTTATCAATAAAAGTTTAACTACCGCTCTCTGTGACCGCTCTCTGTGTCCTGGTTTCAAGAAGTGGGGGTGGCGTTTTGGATTGACTCCGTGCTCATTGGATAATATGGCGCATCACGGCCATGTTGCTTGGACAATACGCGGCATCACGACCACACTAACTGGAGAACACACATCATCACAACCTGTCAGTCACCACAGCACTTTGCAAGCAAAGATTGCTTTGCTGCTGAGGTTACGAGGGTGTGTATCCCCGAGTATGGAGTTGCTCAGTCAAAATATTGTGACATTGTAAGGACATCCAAAGACATGCATGTTAGGTTAATTGGCTGTTCTAAATTGTCCCTAGATATCTGTTTCCTATAGGCCCTTAGAATAGAGGGTTAGTACTAGTGAAAGTGCTTTGAGTGGTCTTTGTGACTAGAAAAGCGCTATATAAGTGCAGGTTAGTTAGTTAGTTAGGGTTCACACAATAAGGAGAGATGACTGTGATGAAACAGGCTTTATTTATACACCCACTCACAATGCAGAATGGAGGGGAGGTCATTTACACAGACCCCCATTTCACTTATGGTGACACAACACATGAGCTATCACATACGGGGAAGCATGCTAACTGGTCTTACAACACAGTTGTAATGGCACAGCAATAACACTTAGAGCACGTGAATAATAACAGTCTTTGAATCCTCCGCAGCGCAAGTATGCTGGGAGATTCCCCGCCCCCTTATCACAACATTTCTGTCCCCAGAATTATAAAGCCCAACTCTAAAGTCCAACACAAATCCGTCCAGGTGTCGGGGCGGCCGCTGTTGTCGGTGGCCAGCATGCACGGGCCTGTTATTGTCCATTTACGCCTCAGCCGGGGTATTCAGTCGGGTCGAAGCCTCCAGCTTGACCATCTGCAGGGCAGATGGCTGGTACGGGGCGAGACAGTCACGGTGAAGCACCACGACCCAGTTCCTTTTCTGCAGCCTCACCCTGTACCCTACATCTGACAGTCTCTGTAGGACCATGCAAGGTCCTGACCATGCTGGCCAGTTTTGGCGACAGTCCTTTTAGCGCTCCGGGCAGAAAACCCAGACTTGATCCCCTGTTGCAAAGTCCATCCCCTGGCAGCGGGAGTCGTATGCCCGCTTCTGCCGACTCCCAGCTGCTGCCAGGGCCTCCTGAGCCAGTTCGTGCACCATGTGGAGACGTTCTCTCAAGCAAAACAAATAATCCAACCATGGTTTGCCCTCCAACTCCAGCTCCGGGGGGGGGGGGGGGAGGCACACCAAATCCACCAGTGTGCGCAGCTCGCATCCAGACATCAGTGCTCCAGGGGTACACGGGTGGATTCCTGAGCTGCCGTCCGGTACTCCCACAGAACCCAGGGCAGATGCAGGTCCCAGTCTCGCTGTTGCTGGTCCACTAGGACGGCGAGCTGGGTGGTTAGGGGTCCGATTGAAACATTCAATCCAGGCCGTTGCTCTGTGGATGAAGTGGGGGTCCTGGCAACATCCGTCCAGTAGAACCGGGCCTGAAGACTCTGTAGAGTCTTCATCATCCCAAAGTGGCCCTTCCTCACCGCCCTGTGGACCAACTGGAGCACATTGGGGCGGAGCCACCGGGGAACCAGCAGCTGCCAGATGTGACGCTGCCCAGCTGGACCCTGCCACTGCCAATACACAAAACCCTCGTGACAGCGGAGGTTGGCCCACTGGGAATGTAGGGCCTTGGTCTCTGGGTCCAGCGCTGACATGGCCTCCCAGGTGGGCTGCTGGCCCCGCGTCTGGCCACTGCCAAGCCCGGGAGATGACCGGGTCTCTATCCTGCTTGCTTTGCAGCTGCTACGCACCGAGGGCATCACTGGGGAGAGCTGACTGATTATCCAAGGAGGAGTTGTGCGCCGCTGTGCTATTCCTGCTCACAGCGGTCTAGAGAGCAGCAGCCCGTGGGACGGCTTGGTCTCAGTCCTCTGCCCGCTGGCAGTGCCGACAGTCCTCTGCAGCACAGAGACGCCGAGACAGCTTGTCATCGTTGGCATGGAGGTAGCCTGCTTGATGCACAATCTGAAAATCATAATCCTGCAGTGCCTCCAGCCATCTCGCCAATTCTCCATCTGGCTCTTTAAAATTCAGTAGCCAGGGTCAGGGAGCATGATCCGTCCTGAGCTGAAACCTCCCCCTGTACACATATGGGTGAAAATGACGACGCCCTTTGATGACAGCCAACAGCTCTCGGTGAGTCACACAATAATTCCTCTCAGCTCTGCTGAGAGTGCGGCTGAAAAAAAGCAACTGCCTGCTCTCCGTGTTCTCCCTCCTGGGATAACACTGCCCAATGCCCTGATTGCTGGCATCTTTTGTTCACAATGAAAGGGGCAATTGGGTCAGGATACTGCAGGGATGGGGGCTCTGATGAGGGCCGAGCGAAGCCGGAGAGAAGCAGCAGCACAGTTCTCACTCCACTGGAATGTGGCCTGATGGTCCTGATGCAGCGGGCTGGCGATTGTTGCAAAATCCTTCACAAATCTCCTATAATAGGAAGCCAGTCTGAGAAAACTCTGTAGCTCTCCCACATCTTGTGGCACGGGCCAGTTTTTCACCGCTGCCACCTTCTCTGGATTGGTGGTGACTCCCGCTGCATTGACAACGTGGCCCAGGAAGGTGGTTTCTTGCCAAAATAAGTGGCATTTCCGTGGGGTGCAGGCCGCACCCCGGCCCGTTGCATGGCGTCTAATACTTCCTGAGGTTGGACAGGGCACCATCAAAATAATCGCGTGAACCATAGGTCATCCAGGTAAACAATGCAGTGGCGTCCGGGGCATGTGAGCATTCACTCCATCAGATGTTCAAAGGATGGCTGGGGCATTGCAAGTACAAATGGCATCACCTTGAACTGCCACAGTCCTGCCTGATGGAGATGGAGAAGACTGTTTTCTGACGGGCCTCTGGTGACAGCTCTACCTGCCATAGCGAGGTCCAGCGAGCTGAACCAGCTGGAGCCGGTGATGTAATCCAACGTATCATCAATGAGGGGTAGAGGGTAGGAGTCCTTTGCTGGATGACATCATTCAGGCACCGGAAATCCACACAGAAACTGCCACGAACCGCCCTTCTTCTTTTACCAAAACCACCGGCAACCACCCAGGGGCTGCTGGAGGGGCTCAGATAACATCCACTCTCAAGGATTCCCGTTTTTTTTTGTTCAGGCCCACCTTGAAAAAGGCAGACGGCAGGGGTGGAGCCGGGTCGGCCCGGTCTCACTGGTGTCGATTTGTGCTGCACCAAGCTGGTTTGGGGTGCACTTGCTCATCCTTGCAGCAAAGACGTCAGGTGTAACAGTCCACAGCTCCTTTAGCTGGTGTCTGTGTCCACGATTCTAGTCCACTGCAACTCTGCTGAACAATTCCTCGACCACCTGCTGTCTTTCTTGCTTGACACACTGACCCGCTCTGCTGTTGCCCACCACTGTGCTGTCTCTGGTCGCGACTGTGCTCTCTCTGCTCGTGCTGGTGTGCTGCTGTGTTCAGTCCTGGCGTGACCTGCCTGGTTTGGTTCGTTCTGGTGGCCCCTTGATCAGGCAGTCCCCTGGGTTTCCTCCTCTGCGTCCCACTCCAGAGCATGATGGTCCGAGCCCCAGCAAGACAGACGATCTGGCAGTGTCAATTTTTTGCGCCCCATGCTGTGAGCAGGTCGAGTCCATTAATGCTGGGATCTTGACTGTCAGCCAGCCAGAATGGGTGGTTTGTATTCTGGAGGCCACCCCCACCACAAGAACTCTCTGCCCTCCCAGTCTGGTGTGCTCACCGGTGGCTGTGGTGATGCAGCGCCCAGTGGGTTCCCACCCCTGAGGTTCTGCCTCATCTGTATCGGGCAGCACTCCGGGTCAGACCAGGGAGACGGTAGAATCGGTGTCGGATCAATGCCCATCGACGTGCTGTCCAAGCTGCACTGTAAGTACATCCCTAGCGAATGTCCAATTTGGCCCAAACGTGGTGACAGTTCATTGGGGAAAATGTCTGTGGGAGGCGGCAGGTCCCTGTCCATACCACCTCGCTCTATTTATGGGCTCTAGTTTGTGGGCTCACGGTGGCGCAGTGTTAGCACTGCGGCAGCACAGTTTACCCTTGGCCGGGGGGATTGTGGGGATCGTGGGGGATCGTGGTTCGATCCCAGCCCCCGACCAACATGAACTGTGTGGAGTTTGCATGTTCTCCCTGTGTCGCGTGGGTTTACTCCGGGATTTCTCCGGTTTCCTCCCACATGCCAAAACATGCATGTTAGGTTAATTGGCTGTTCTAAATTGTCCCTAGATATCTTTTTCCCATAGCCCTTAGAATAGAGGGTTAGTATTAATGAAAGCGCTTTGAGTGGTCTTTGTGACTAGAAAAGCGCTATATAAGTGCAGGTTAGTTAGTTAGTTAGTTAGTTAGTTTAAAGTCGGCAAGAGGGCGGTTTGTCGTGGGGTGGGTGCCGGGCAGTACTGCATGATGTGTCCTGGCTCTCCGCAGCAGAAGCACCCCTCCTCGCATCGTCGTTGTCGTCTTCTCACTGGCCGTGCCGCTGTGGTCCAGCACAGTTCCTCCTCCTCCTCCTTGCTCTCGGCTGTGGCCTGGAAAGCTCGCTGCCTCGGCAATGGCACATCCGCTGCTCAATCAATCAATGGTCCCACCCTCTCCACTTCTGCCACAGCCGTATCCCAGCTGCTTGCGGCGTGAATCTGGATGTGGTCCTGGAGCCAGGCCAAGCAGAGCACCCAGATGAAGTGCTGGAGGGAGAGCTTCTCCACCGCTCCCGGCTCGAAATCCGGGTAGCCACGCCACATCAGCAGCCGTATGTCCACTGCGTAGGCTCCTAGGCTCTCTCGGCTTCCTCGCCAGCAGTTGACCAGCTGTTTCTGGGCGTGCTCAGCGTTGGCTGCTCTCCCAAAACGCCTCCGGAGCGATCCTTGTAGTGCTGGCCAGCTGCAACGTTCCTCGGGCCGGAGGTCAGACAGCGTGTGGAGAGCGCCCCCTCCAGAGCCAGTGCAACCTGCACAGCAGTCTCTTCTGGTGTCCAGCCATTCAGCACAGCAGCCAGCGCGACCTGGACCAGATAGTCGTCCAGCAGGGTTTCGCCGTCAAAGCGGGGGACTTTGGCCCTTTGGCAGTTTGGTGGGATGGTCACCTCTTGGTTGATCGCCGCCCCAGTGGAATTACTGGCACGTCCTGCCCTGAAAAGGGCCGGAAGCGGGGCCGGTTTGCTCTGCTTGGACCACTCTACCTTGAGAAAGGCAGAAGGTGGGGTATACTGGCCCTGTCGGGTCCAGGTTCAGGTTAAGGTTCAGGTTCAGGTTACTTTATTTATACCCGTAGGTAGATTTGTTTTGCAGTCTGGTGACATCCATATTTACAAACCACAATTACATTCAACATAGACACAAACACAGGCACACATGAAGCTGACTATAAACATGATAGAAATACTCAAGGCTCCATCAATCAGGACATAAGACAAAGAGATAAGAGAAAAAACAAAGAGATAAGAGAGAAGGGTCATATTAAAAAGTTAAAGACTAGTCAAAGAGGTTAAAAACTCAAAAGTCTAAAAGTATAAAAGATTTAGAACCCAAATAAAAAAAACCTACAAAAATAAGTAAATATAAAATGGAGTTAATAAATAGGTACCTAAATTATGTGCAATATATTGTTACAACTTGTTCAACTCTTTGACAGCAGCAGGAAGCTAAAGCTGTTATTGTAGCGCGTGGGTTTTACTTTTTGGAAACAACAAACATCCATCTGGAGGGAAGAGAAGCTGTAAGTTGCAGTGCAAAGGGTGGGATGGTCATCATTTGAAATGGAGATGGTAGCAACCTCCTGAACTTGTCTGGTTGTACAGAGCTGTCAGGGGGCTCAGCTGTGACCTCACCAAGCAAACGACTGAACCATCCTAATACCTGATCCATGGATTTCCTCTGTTTTAGTTTAATCTGACCAACCATGACACTAAAGAAAAGGATAAAACAGATTCAACTAGAAATGCACTCTGGAGAGAGCGGACCTCTGCCCAAGCGCCACAGTTCCCCCATACAGTGTTTAACATCATAAATATTAATCCTACATTTATTTTGTCTAACTTTATAGATTCCTTGACCATGAAAAAAATGCCATTCGCAAGTGGCATCTATTATAGCTATACTGTGATGCTTGTTTTTTTACCTCCGCCAAAGGGGTAGGTTATGTGATCATCGGCGTTTGTTTGTTTGTTTGTTTGTATGTTTGTTTGTTTGCTTGTTTGTTTGTTTGTTAGCGAAATAACTCAAAAAGTTATGGACAGATTTTCATGACATTTTCACAGATTGTCAGAAATGGGGTATCCTACAGATGATTACATTTTGGTGGTGATCCCGGATCACCGTCGAAGAAGAAAACCGCCATTACGGAAAATGCCCATTTTCGTCAATAACTAAGAACCACTAATCCTATCATTGTGAATCCAATTGCTTGTCATATGTTTTCATGGTCAAGGAATCTGGAAAATGTACACACAAACACTGTATGGGGGAACTGTGGCGCTAAACCACCGTTACGGACAATGTGATTTTCGTGAATAACTACTCAACCACTAATCCTATCATTGTGAATCCAATTGCTAGTCATATGTTTTCATGGTCAAGGAATCTGTAAACGTACACACAAACACTGTATGGGGGGAACTGTGGCGCTTGGCGGAGGTCTGCGCTCTCCGAGTGCTTTTCTATTTTTTTTTTTTTTTTCCAGACGGTGATCCGGATCACCACCAAAATCTAAGCATCTGTAGGATACCCCATTTCTGACAATCTGTGAAAATTTCATGAAAATCTGTCCATAACTTTTTGAGTTATCTTGCTAACAAACAAACAAACAGACAGACAGACAGACAGACAGACAGACAAACCAATGCTGATGAAAACATAACCTCCTTGGCGAGAGGTAATAAAAGCCCGATAAACATTATCATATGGTTTGGTCCATTCTGGAAGCGTGCAAGTTTCTTAAACAAGCAAATGTTGCTGACCCTTTTTGCACACCCTTTCACAGTTCTCTTCAAAGTTTAAATTACTATCAATAATCGTCCCAAGATATTTGTAGGACTGTACACATTCAGTGGTCTGGCCTCTTTAGTACAATGTACTTCGTGCCTGGGAGTTTTCCTCCTAAAGTCAATAATCATATCTTTAGTTTTTGTCGATATTCAGCTGCAGGTAGGAAACCTCACACCAGTGAACAAAATCATCAATACTGGGCCGTGGCCACTCTCGCCATCCTGGAGGAGACTGACAACAACTGAATCATCAGCATACCTTTATAATGTGTCTGTTGTCAATGTCCTGCTCTGTCACATGTTTGTGTACAGGATGAAGAGTAGTGGTGACAACACACACCCCTGAGGAGAGCCAAGTAGAAGAGACTTTTGGTCAGACAATGTACCCTTGGACCCTTACTCTCTTGTGTCCTGTTGGTTAAAAAATCCAGAATCCAACCCACCAGATTATTACTCAAATCATATTGGCGCAGGAGCCTTTCAACTAAAATATGAGGTTGGATTGTATTAAAGGCGGAAGAAAAAGTCCACAAATAAAAGCCTGGCGTGTGTCCCATTAAAATCCAGATGTTTAAAAAGCATATTAAAACAGAGTGATGGTGGCATCCTCCACCTCCTCTGTAAGGCCTATAGACAAACTGCAAAGGATCCAATGCATGCTCAGTCTGCTTTAGGACCTCAAATCTGACCAGTTTTTCCAAGAATTTTCATTATAATCAGAGCCACTGGTCTAAAATCATTTACCGTTTTTGGACAGCTGGATTTTGGAAATAGGGACAACCACAGCATCTTTCCAGATCTTAGGCACATGTTGTGTTTGTAAGGACTTACTGAAAATGTAGTGAAACACAGGACTCAGTTCATGTGCACAGGAATTTACCAAGTGCCCACATATATTATCAGGGCCCTGACTTTTGTTCACTTTTACAGCACAGAACGCCCTTTAAACATCCTGCACCTCACTATTAAAGTGTGATTGTCTTTGAGTTTCTGTTTCAAATCTGAGTTTCTGTGCTAAAGTCAGAGGAATCAAAACAACCATAAAAACAATTAAGAGCATTAGCCCAGCTCTGTGTCTGAATTAAAACCATCTAAAAACACACGATTACTGCGCCTCTGTGCTCTGAAGGCTTGCAATAGTTTTCATACTGGCCCCGGCTGAACCAAGTTTCTTTGTTGCCATCTTGCTTTCCAACTCTGATTTATAATTCTGTTTTGCTCTTAAAATTTCAGCCTTCAGCTCTTTTGTGGCAACCTGCAGCTCAGAAACAACCCCGTTTAAAGGCAAGTGCTTTCCTCTGTAAGCAGGATTTAACTGATTTTGTAATCCATGGCTTGTTGTTGGGATATATTTTGACACGTTTACGTGGAACGATCATATCTCTGCAGAAAGCCATGTGTGAGCATGTGACGTCCACCAAAGAGTCCAAATCATCCCCACAGGACAGTGTGAATACCTCCCAGTCCATACAGTTAAAGCATTCCTGGAGGCAGTGCACTGAATCCTCTGTCCACATGTCTATGTCTCTGGTCTTCGCCTTGCCTCTTCTGAGAGCAGTTTTATATGTGGGCAGCAAATGTACACAGTTGCTATCTGAGGATCCTAAAGGAGGAAGGGGAAGTGATTTATAGGCCCTCTCTATGGAGCCGTAGCACAGGTCCAATGTCTTTTTCTCGCCTGGTTGGGGCAGGGAGACATACTGATAAAAGTATTTTAAGTGTCTTCTTTAAAGAAACATGGTTAAAATCCCCTAGAATAAAATTTGGAGCCCCTGGGGAAATCGACTGCAACCGCTGTACCACATCAAAGACGGTGCTGGAGGCGGAGTCAGCATCCGCTCTTGGGTGAATGTAGACAGTCGTTATGAAAAGTTGGGGGAACTCGCGGGGCAGATAAAAGGGGCGTAGTGACACGGACAGAAGCTTCACATCGGGTGTACAGATGTGCTCTCTGACCGTGACGGATGTACAGTACTGTTTATTAGTGTATAAACATACGCCGCCCCCCCTGACATTTCCCTGTTACCTCTTCCTGCCGATCCGAGCGAAGTGGGGCTCCAAAGCCGTCAATCCACAGATCCGCATCCTGGTCATGCGCCGTAAGCCACGTCTCCGTGTAAGCCATGACACAGCAGTTCTTGAAGTCCTTCTGATATCGTACATTCCCTTGAATTTCATCCATTTTATTTCTCAGGGATTGTACGTTCCCCATAATAATGGAAGGAAGACGGAATGCGGTTAAGCTGACGCCTCCTCAGGCTTAATCTTATGCCTCCACACTTTCCGTGCTTCCTCCTCTTGTCTCTCTTTTCATTGCTGTGTCCATGAAAATCTCTTAAAATAAAGTCCGGCAGTTATGCACAGACTCAAACACAGATGCTGCATTATCCATGTTCCCATCCATGTTGCTCCATTCATCCCGGCGAGAAGCTCCAGCGGTCGGTGTGTCAGCCTCTGTTGTCCATCTCCAGCTGAGCGATGAGGACTCAAGCTACGGAATCTCCGTCCTAAATTCTGGCTTCCTTTCTCCGTGATCCACTTCTGACACCAGTGTGACGTTGTAAGGGTTCACATAATAAGGAGAGATGACTGTGACAAAACAGGCTTTATTTATACACACACTCACAGCACAGAACGGAGGGGAGCTCGTTTACGCAGACCCTCATCTCACTTATGGTGACGCAACACATGATCTATCACATACAGGGAAGCAATGCTAGCTGGTCTTATAACACAGCTATAATTGCACAGCAATAACACTTAGAACACATGAATAATAACAGTCTTTGAATCCTCCACGGCGCAATTATGCTGGGAGATTCCCAGCCCCCTTATCACAGCCCCGACGTTACACTATATACCATCAAGTTGCAGTGGGGACCCGTGGTGCCGCAAAGGACATCACTGGCACAGTGTTACCAGGACAAAACAAGGAAATGAAAGTTAGAAAAATATAATACTGAAGATTACACTATGAAGATGCCGTGATTGCATAGGTCTAAAAGATAATTCACCATATGTGGAGAATGAGGTGCGGAGGAAGCTGGGTGAAATTTTCACAACTGCTTGCAGCACACGGCCGGACCTTCAACACGTGAGTGTGTCTATTTCTGATTTGATTTCAGCATTTTTACCATGTAAATAATAGTAAATAGTAGTTTTAGTAGTGACTGTGAGATTTTTGGAGTGTTTTTTAATTTTTATTTGCTTCAAGAACGGAGGAGAAAGGAGCAGTGAGTTTGTGTATATTTGCTCCTGATTTTGGCGTCTTTACCATGTAAATAATAGTTTAGCACAGTAAATAGTAGTTTTAGTATTGATTTTTTAGAGTTTGGGAGTGTTTTTTATTGTGTTTTTGTTATTTTCTGGTTATTTCCGTCCGGAGCGTGTGTCTCTGATTGTACCCAACTAGGCCCACTTACGCCATTGTGTTTTGGTTAGTAAAAACACAGTAAGTTAGTAAAGTAGGTTAGTAAAGTTAGTTAATAATGACAAATACTTGACAGATTTTGAATATACACTTCTTCTGAAAAAAGGAGCAAAATATTTCACAAAAAAACATTGCATAACATATTTATTGACAAAAAAAGGTAGAAATTACCAGGCAAACTATTATAATTACAGGAGTAAGAGGGTTTTGAGGCTAACATTATGGCTAATCAGGGTGTGGATTTAAAACAGAGCCAAGTCAGCAGAAGTGGGCAGAATAATCAGAAAATGCTATCAACTAAAGGTAAATTGTTGTGATATGCTTCACTCAACTGTAAGTAAAAGCAGTCATAAAAATATTAGAGGAAACTGTAATCTAAAAAAGTAAAAGGTGGTGAGTAACATCCGCCAATTTGTAATATTTCCCCCATCTTTATGGACTATCCATTCATTCATTCATTCATTCATCTTCTTCCGCTTAATCCTTTTCAGGTCGCGGGGGGCTGGAGCCTATCCCAGCATCTTTGGGCGAGAGGCAGGGACACCTGGACAGATCATCAGTCCATCGCAGGGCCAACACAGAGAGACAGACAACCATTCACTCTCACAGTCATACCTAAGGACAATTTAGAATCCCCAGTTTGATGCCAATTAACCTAACTTGCATGTTTTTGGCATGTGGGAGGAAACCGGAGAAATCCTGGAGTAAACCCACACAGACACGGGAGAACATGCAAACTCCATTTATGGACTATTTTCTCATAAATTTATATTGTTTTTTTGCTCTAAATTTGTGGACTTCAAAAAATTTTCAACTTTTTCTTTTCACTACTAATTTTTACTCACACATCTGCAAGTCTTGTTCTAAATGTGCACATTTTTTGCCACAAAATGCAACTTTTTTTCTTATACCTTTCTGCCTGAATTTGAGGTTTTCTCATTCATTTAATTTTCTTGCAAATTTTTAACTTATTTCTTAATAATTTGTGACTTCTAATCTAAGATTTATGACTTTTCTGCCATAAATTCACTATTTATTTGTAAACCTTGCGATATGTTTTCTTGTATATTTGTGACTTTACTCTTAACCAGTTTGGAAAGTTCTTACATGTCTTTGGAAAACTGAGCAACATATCCACATGTACCACATTAAACCAATTATATAAAGAAGGAATAGACAAAAATTAATATTTGCTGATCCTGGATTTAACTTATGATTTCACTGAACTAAAATTAAAAATTCACTAATATTACTAAGGATGGAGTCATTTCTGGTAAGAACAACTTATTGCACTATAAACAAGAACACGTCCAACCTGTTTACAAATCAGTAAAATGAAAATACTCTGTGTATCACTACATGTACTGAAGTAAAAGTACAGTTTATCTCTTTATAAATGTAATCAAGCAAGAGTAAAAAGTCCCCTAAAATGAAATAAATCAAATTACAGTTTTGCACAAATGCTACTTGAGTATTATGTACTTGAGTAAATCTAACTAATCAATATCCACTTCTGAACTTTAGCCAGTAGATTCATAAAGCTCCAACAAAGAAGAACTGCAGCTGTGCTGACTTGTCTTTGTAACACCAATTAGTTCTGCAGTGGCAAGAGGGCATTTTAAAAGATTGTATAACAAAATTCTTTGTTATACAACTTTTTATTTAAATGCCAGATGGTGTGACTGAAATATTTTTTCCATTTTTAGTATGCAATGTTAAAAAATGATCAAGGCTGTTATTGAAGCGACCAAAACTTATGCAAAACAAACGTGTAAAAATGAGCTTATTTTTAATCATTAAACTGGGCTTAAATCCATTATTTAATGGTTTTCAGGTACCCAAAAATCCCTGTATTTCACACATTGACCACTAACCAAAGTTAAATGTAATTCTGCTGTATGTATTGTTGATTGTTAATGATTGGTATTGTTTTTTCCCAGGCATGACAGAGAAATAGACATGAAAAGGGACAGAGACACTCAGAGCTTCTTCAAAACAAGAAGGGAGTCAGAATCAAGTGAGCAGCCCAGCGACAGTAGGGATGAGGAAATTCTGAAAATGCATCCGAAGCAAAACCTCTAATGATTTTGCTTGATGGTTCTGGGCAGTTCGGTGTCACTCGGTGCAGCAGTGGTTAGCACTGTGGCAGCACAGTAAGAAGGTCGTGGGTTTGATCCCACTCCCTTATTTTAAAACTGCAGTAATAATGTTTAAAGTGAAGAATCTATCACTGCCCGCAAATATCCAAAAACTGTTTCAAATAAGGGAGAAACAATATCATTTCAGAGGAACATGTATATTTCAAAAACCTTCAGTGAGAACTACCACCAAGCAACACTGTGTTTCAGTGCAAGGAGTCAGACTGTGGAACGATTTTGGACCTGAATTAAAATCATCTACAACGCTTGGTCAATTTAAACAAAAACTAAAGGAAGAAATACTCCAAACATATATACAAGATGACATGTAAAATCACATAAGGATTGTCATATCCAGTCAGTGTTGTTGCTTTGTTTTGTTTTGTCATGTTTTGTTTTAGCTTTGTTTTGTTTTGCAATTACTTTTATTTTTTTGACTTCTTAGATGGAACATGGGTGGGCAATATAAGCTGCGGCTTCAGCCATCACCCTTTTCAGACAATTTATGTTGAACTGTATAATCCGAGGAGTTATTGTTTAATTCAACCTCGTCGGACACCCCCCCCCCCCCAAGCTATATTGTTCTGTTCCTTTCTTTTACTCTTTTAATCTATCCGAAATAAAGATTCATTCATTCATTCAATGACCCTTCTGTGTGAAGTTTGCCTGTTCTCCCCATGTCTCCTTGGGTTTACCCCGGGTACTCCGGTTTCCTCCCACAGGCCAAAAACATGAAAGTTAGGTTAATTGGAGACTCTAAAGTGTCCCTAGGTGTGAATGTGTGTGTGAATGGTAAAGGATTGGCGCTGCACCATGGCTGCCTCATTCATCCACGTGGATGCCCTGAATTCCCCTCTGGCCTTAATAAAGTACACAAAATACCAATAATAATAATAATAACATTGAGCTGGAGGGTTTTCACATGATACGGGCTGACCGAACACCAGACAGTGGCAAAGCAAGGGGCGGTGGAGTGATAATGTATGTTAACAACAACTGGTGCAGACCGGGACATATCACTGTTAAACAACGACACTGCAGCAAAGACATTGAGTTGCTAGCTGTTAGCATGAGGCCTACATATCTCCCTAGAGAACACTCACACGTGATCTGCATTGTTGTTTATGCAAATCCGACGGCGAACGCTGGGACAGCGCATGACGTCATCTATTCAGTAACCAGCAGGCTGCAGACAGAACATCCAGATGCTCTTCTCCTCATCTCAGGCGATTTCAACCATGTTTCACTGTCTCCCATTCTACCCACGTTCACCCAGTATGTCACATGCCACACTAGAGACAATAAAACACTGGACTTATTCTACGCAAACACTAAGGAGGCATACACCTCATCACAACTCCCCCCACTCGGGAGATCGGATCACAACTTGGTTCATCTCCGGCCGGTGTACAAACCCCTAGTGCACAGACAACCTCCGGCCATGCACACTGTGGAGTTATGGTCTGAGGAGACAATGAACACTCTAAAGGGCTGTTTTGAAGCCACCGCCTGGAAGCAGCTCTGCGATCCACATGGTGAGGACATCGATGGCCTCACTCACACCTTCACGGACTACCTCAGCTTCTGTGTGGACAAATCCGTTCCCACCAAGACCATACGGCGTCACTCAAACAACAAACCCTGGATCAACCCTGAGATAAAAACACTTCTGAGAGAGAAGAAGAGGATCTTCAGGTCGGGGAATAGGGAGATGCTGAAGTCCATACAGAGGGAGCTGAGGAGAAAGATCAGAGTAGGCAAGGACAGCTTCAGGAAGAAGATGGAGGACAAGCTGCAACAGAGCGACATCAGCGGGGTCTGGAGAAACCTCAAAACCATCTCTGGGCTCCAGAATACCTCCCCCCAGGCCACGGGGGGCAGGGAGTGGGCGAACAACCTGAATCTGTTTTTCAATAGGTTTGACCAACCGCCCTCCCCCCTGTCTGCACAACAACCACTGCTGCCTCTAAAGAAATTAAGTCCTGCTGCCCACTCCCCACTCCACCAACACCCCCCCCACTCCAAACACACAGCCCCCCATCCTGACCCTGACCAGGACCCAGGTGAGGACGGAGCTGAGGAAGATCAAGGCGAGGAAGGCGTCGGGACCGGACGGCATCAGCGCAAAGCTCCTCAAGTTCTGTGCAGACCAGCTGTGTGGGATTGTGACGTATATCTTCAACCTGAGCCTGAAACTGGGGAGGGTACCACAGCTGTGGAAAACATCTTGTGTGGTACCTGTACCAAAAACTTCCCACCCCAAAGACCTGAACAGCTACAGACCGGTGGCCTTGATGTCCCACTTGATGAAGACCCTGGAGAGACTGCTCCTTTCTCACCTCCGCCCCCTGGTGGAACCAGTGATGGATCCACTCCAGTTCACCTACAAGCATGGCATTGGGATGGAGGATGCGGTGATCTTCCTCCTTCACCGTTCTCTGTCCCACCTGGAGAAGCCCGGGAATATGGTGAGGATCATGTTCTTTGACTTCTCCAGTGCTTTCAACACCATCCAACCGATGATCCTGAAGGACAAGCTGCTGCGCGCAGGGGTGGACCAGCACCTGTCATCATGGATCCTGGACTACCTCACGAACCGGCCTCAGTTTGTGAGAACCCGGGACTGTGTGTCCGACACGATCATCAGTAGCACGGGGGCCCCCCAGGGAACGGTGCTGGCTCCCTTCCTGTTCACTCTTTATACTGCGGACTTCTCGCACAACACAACACACTGCCATCTACAGAAGTTCTCTGATGACTCTGCGATCGTTGGCCTCATCTCCAATGGAGATGAAGCTGAGTACAGAGGGCTTATCCAGGACTTCGTGGACTGGTGCCATCGGAACTGCCTCCAGATCAACGCGAGAAAAACTAAGGAGCTGGTGGTGGACTGCCACAGGCAAGGACAACCCCTCACAGCACCAGTAAATATACAGGGAACAGACATCGAGATGGTGACATCCTACAAGTACCTGGGTGTTCATCTGAACAATAAACTAGACTGGTCACACAATACTGATGCACTCTACAAGAAGGGACAGCGCAGGCTGTTCCTGCTGAGGAGACTCAGGTCTTTTGGTGTACAAGGTGCGCTGCTGAAGACATTCTATGACACGGTGGTGGCATCAGCCATCACTTTTGGAGTGGTCTGCTGGGGCAGTGGCATTACTGCAGCCGATAGGAAGAGACTGAACAAACTGATCAAGAAAGCTAGCTCTGTCCTGGGGCAGCGCCTTGATCCGGTGGAGGAGATAGGAGAGAGAAGGACGGTGGCTAAACTGTCATCTCTGCTGGAGTCCGAGTTCCACCCTATGCAGGACATACTGAATGCACTGAGGAGCTCATTTAGCAGCAGACTACATCATCCCAGGTGCACAACCGAGAGGTTTCGCAGGTCCTTCCTACCAACGGCTGTCAGACTGTACAACCTAAGCAGGGCTGCTCGCAGAGATAGCAAAAAGATGTAACAAACTAATAGTTTTTTGAATGCAAAAGATGCAATAGACTTACACAATGGTCCTCTCCGGCATACAACTAGGAAAATACCGGTTGCTATGGAGAGTGAGAATATGTATGGGCACATAATCATACCATGTAGGATAACTAAGTAGACGGTTGTGCTGTTTCATCCCATCTAGCAACAATGCTCTGCACTGTGTGTGTTTATATATTTACATATTTATTCCATCTAGCTACAATGCTCCGCACTGGGTGTGTTTATGTTTATATATCTATATATTTATTCCATCTAGCTACAATGCTCCGCACTGTGTGTTTATATATCTACATATTATTCCATCTAGCTACATTGCTCCGCACTGTGTGATTACATATTCATATATTTTTCCATCCAGCTACAATGCTCTGCACTGTGTGTCTGTGTGTGTGTATATATATATTTTATAGTAATATGTACATATGTATATTAGCTGCTCTTGCTTGCTTGTTTTTTTTTCTTGCCTTCTGATTGTTGCTCTGAGTGTTGCTATCCCTGTGCTGTTGCAATCCTGGAATTTCCCCGTTATGGGACTAATAAAGGCTTATCTTATCTTATCTTAATAATAATAATAATAATGAAAATAAATGATGTTCAGATGCCCATGGGCATCTGATTTGGATGCCTCCTGGACGCCTCCCACTTGAGGTATTTCGGGCATGTCCCACTGGGAGGAGACCCTGGGGCAGACCCAGGACTCGGTGGAGAGAATATGTCTCCCAGCTGGTCTGGGAACACCTTGGTATCCCCTCAGAAGAGCTGGAGCAGGTGGCTGGGGAGAGGGAAGTCTGGGCTTCTCTGCTTGAACTGCTGCCTCCGCGACCCGGACCTCCGGAAAAGCGGTAGAAGATGGATGGATGGATGGATGGATAAATGATGTTTCTCTGCAAATTTAGGTGAAGAAGAATCAACTTCACTGGACCAGCCAGCAGTGTCTGAAAATCGTTTGGCTTATCATGGGAAATCAAATCCAGACCTTAGTTCACACACACACACACACACACACACACACACACACACACACACACACACACACACACACACACACACACACACACACACACACACACACACACACTTTTTAGATCTAAACAGAAAACTGAAATATAAAGGAATATTGTAATGCCAGTGTGTCCATGAGCCAACTGTGAAAATGATCAAAAACTTTTTATTACTTCAGGTACTTTACCAAATGAAGACACTGACCCTGTTTACATGGTCCTGAGTAACCTTCTCACTGAAGGTTTTTGAAATATACATGTTCCTCTGAAATGATATTGTTTCTCCCTTATTTGGAACAACTTTTGGATATTTGCGGGCAGTGATAGATTCTTCACTTTAAACATTATTACTGCAGTTTTAAAGTCAACCAGATCTTTCAACTTGAGAGCTTTTAATTTAAGAAAAAGTGGGTTTGTTGGTTCCCTGTAAACAGCTTTGTTTATTATTCTAATAGCTCTCTTCTGAAGCATAAAGACTGGATATATGTTTGTTTTATATGTCTTTCCCCATACTTCAGTACAATATGTCATGTATGGGAGTATTAATGAATGATACAAGGTATATAGTGTGGGTTGATTCAGCAAATATTTCACTCTGTGTAGTATTGCAATTGATTTGGATATTTTACCTTAAATATAATTAATATGTGACTTTCAACACAGTTTATTATCAATTATTACTCCAAGGAATTTAAATTTTGGATACCCTTTCAACCTCTACACCATTTACACTGAGTTTAGATACTGAGCTGTTGTGATGTTTGTTAAAAATGATAAATTTTGTCTTACTTAAATTGAGCATTAATTTATTTTAATCAAACCACAGTTTAAGCTTCCCTAATTCCTTTCTGAGTGTATCCAAAAGTTGTTCCAAATTCCTTCCACAGCATAATAAATTAGTGTCTTCTGCAAACAATATTAAATCAATTTTTTCCAAAACTTTACATATATCATTTATATACATATTGAATAACAATGGCCCCAAAACTGAACCCCGTGGGACTCTGCAAGTAACCTTAATAATCACTCTATCAATCACTCTATCACTTCACTCTATAAATTCAAGAACTCTGTGTCTGTTACGTTTATAGGACATCAGAGGATGGCCTATGATGTCTGTATGATGTCCTATGATCTCAGGCATCATAGGACTCGCGATGCCGTCTTTAGATTTCATGACACCAAGTCATTCCCAACAATCCCAACAAGATCACGGATTGAATGGCGAGGAGGGTGTGTCCATGGTAACAGCAGAGACACCATGCTAAAGCTGATGAGCATTTATGATCAACCATGTTGTCTGATAAACCTCAGAAAATTGCACGTCATTCTGGCAAGTGGTACATGACTAAGTACCACTTGCCAGAGTGATGCTGAGAAACTGATCCACGCTTTTGTTAGCTCGAGATTAGATTATTGTAATTCTTTATTATCAGGTTGTCCTAAAACATCTTTAAACAGTCTTCAGCTGATCCAAAATGCTGCAGCAAGAGTTTTTAACAGGTACTAGAAAGAGAGATCATATCTCTCCGGTTCTGGCCTCCCTTCATTGGCTTCCCATAGAGTTTCGAATTAAGTTTAAAATCCTTCTTCTTTCCTACAAAGCTCTAAACAATCAGGCCCCTTTTTATTTAAAAGATCTGATACTACCGTACTATCCTAACAAAGCACTACGCTCCCAAAATGCAGGATTACTTGTAATACCTAGAATCTCCAAAAGTACAATGGGAGGCAGAGTCTTCAGTTATCAAGCTCCTCTCCTGTGGAACCAGCTGCCAATCTGGATTCAGGAGTCAGACTCGATCTCTGTTTTTAAGAATAGGGTTAAAACCTTCTTTTTTGATATAGCCTACAATTAGGGAGGGATCATGTGTTTCTGAACCCTCCCTTAGTTATGCTGCTAATAGGTTTAGTCAGCCGGGGGACCTCCAATAATGCACTGGGCCTCACTCCTTTCTTCACTCTCAAAGAAATATATATATATTTTTTTTTGCTGGTCATTAACATCTGTTTGTTCTCTTCCATAGATCGAGTCCCCATCATGCTGTTTGCTCTCTACATGTCTGTTCTTTTCATCTTCTATGTCCCCTCACCCTCCAGCCAGTCACAGTAGATGACTGCCCCTCCCTGAGTTTTTCCTCTCCATCGTCGCCAAGTGCTTGCTCACAGGGGATCGCCTGATTGTTGAGGTCTTTCTGCAACTGTGGGGGTTCCCCCTACAGTTGAAAGTGCTATGAGATGACTGTTTTTGTGAAATGGTGCTATATAAATAAAGTTGAATTGAATTGAATTGAATTAATTAATAAAGCAGTTTTCAGCAATTCTTCCTTTAACCACTAAGTGGCGCTATCTATTGTCAGGTATTTTTATATTTTTATATTCAGGAGGTAGAGCAGGTCGTCCAATAACCACATGGTTGGCAGTTCAACTCCTGCTTTCCCCAGATATCCTGCCGTTGTGTCCCTGGGCAAGACACTTCACCCCCATTTGCTCCTGGTGGGTCTGGAAGCTCCATGTTAGGTAGCATGCCGCCATCAGTGTGTGAATGTATGTGTAAATGGGTGGATGGCAGGATCTGTAAAGCGCTTTGATCATCAAGAGATAAGAATATAAACGCTATATAAGTGAATGCCATTTACCATTTACCATTTATGTACACGCATTCGGGGTGGGATTATTTTTCATTATGGAAACTTTGGTGGACATCAGAAAAGTTTTGCTTGAGTTACAGCTATTTGATGTTGTAAGGGGAGGAGTCAAACTTTGCCATGGTGTTGTGGCCACACCTTTTAAATTGTGACTCACATTTAATAATTTTTAATGCCTGTAGATGCCGCCATGTGAAAATGAGTTCATTGGGAGCAGGGCCCCAGGAGGAGTTCGTTCAAATGCCAGTGGCGCAGTACTGCCTGTGAGCAGTAGGTGGTGCTATAAGTTTTGTCAACCATTTTTACGTAGGAGCATGTGGGGTCGAACTGTTAGTTAGGAAATGCATCAGAAATGCCATAAAAAATATCCATTTTAAATGGATACAGCTTTAGCTGGGAGGAAGAGGTCTTCAGGTGGTTTCCAGTCATCCTTGAGTGTTTCGACCCTTAACCACAACACTGTCCAACTGGTGGGTCAGCAATGAGTGTCCAGCTCACTGCCCCTCTCCTCCCAGCTTCCAGCTAGCGTCCTCCTTCTTATGCCAGAGCCAACAGGAGGCCCTCTCAGCCACTTCTCCCAACCTTCGAACAGCGATTTTCCCGCTTGTGCCCTCTAACTCCTACTTTTGTCTTTAGGTTCCACACAGATTGTGCTGGGAACCCTTTGTCTTGACATTCCCGGGCCAGCTGTTGGTATTTGGGCTTCTTTCTTTCTGCTGCCTCCTTACAATTCTCCTCCCATGGGAGTGTTAGTTCCACCAGGATTACCTTCCTACCTTCCCGAGACCACATGACAATATCTGGTCTCAGGGTTGTAGAAAGTATCTCCTCTGGGAAGTAGAGTTTTCTCCCAAGGTCCACCTTCATTTCCCATCCCTTGGCAGACTGCAAAAGGTTTTGTTTTGCACCTTCCAGGATGACTGGCTTCTGTCCCTCTTTCACAAAGCCGATGGTGTTGAGCAATGGTTGTGCTTTGGCTGGATGTTTCCTTCTTTGTTCCTGTTCCAAGATTTCCGCCAGTGTTGTCAACACCCTGTCATGGCGACACCTATATCTCCCCTGCACTAGAGCAATGCTGCACCCTGAGAGTGTGTGCCATGGTCCCTCTTGCTCCACACAAGCTACACAGGGGGTTCTCCCTCAATCCCCACTTGTGCAGGTTAACTGGGGTTGGAAGGGTATCATATTTTGCTCTGAGCAGGAAGGATATCCGGAAAGGCTACAGTCGCCATAGGTCAGTCCATGAGATTTTCCATGTAGGCAGTTCCCACCTGGTCCAGGATCCTTGAATTCCAAGCTCGATGGCTTTAGCTTTTCTCCTCTCCTTTTCAAGGTTTCTAACTTCTTCCTGGATTAAGGTTTTTTTCCTGAGGGGTAGACTTTGACCACTGTTGAAAATGAGATGTTCCTAAGCCTTGATGTCCAATGTAGGGGTTTCCAATGATCTCCCTAGTAATAAGGGAGACTGATGGCTTGACTGATGGCTTTAGTGGCAGACCACTTTCGCCCTCACTTTGTTTGAATTACCGCTTCTCGAAAAAGATGGTCCTTGGTGTCCCGGTTTGTCAGCAAAAGTATGCACTTTGGAACCTCGAATTCCTCAACTACAGAAGACAACAGGAGTTGAAGCTGTCCCAACCTTATGTACAGCCCCACAGATGTAAAACTTGGAGGTATTCCTAACCATCTACGGAGGTGCTTGTTGGATTTCCTTACCAGTCCTTCAACCCATGTTAACAGCACTTCATACACGGTGAGCAGCCACATAAGTCTCAGAAGCAGGCCATACTCATAAATCCAGCACTTGTATTTTCCAGGCAGCCCAGACCTGTTGATTTTCTTTAGCCACTCTTCTGTTTGATGTTCTGTATTGCAGATGTTATTTTTGTTAGTAAGGCTGTTGTTGTACCATTTTCCCAGGCACTTGATAGGGTTTCCTTTTATGCTTGGAATGATTTCCTTTTGCATGAGTAGTTTGAACTTCTCTGTTGGTTTTCCCCTTTGGATTACCAGGCACCTTGATTTCTTTGGTTTGAAAGTCATCTTTGCCCAGGTTGCCATGTTGTCAAGTTCAGCTAAGATCCATCCTACTTGCACATGGGTTGGAGTTGTTATAGTGAGATCATCCATGAATCCCCTGATTGCTGGCTGCTGACATAACGCGCGGCTCAGGAGACGCACACACACAGGCTCAGAGTAGTTCAAATAGTTCATTAACAACAGGAGTGTATGAATGTCTGTCTGCGGGATGTAAATGTATTGGTGGTGGCGTCTGCTTCGGGCACAGAGGCAGGAGACCGTACAGCCGGACAACCCTATGGGAAAAGCACAAGGAGAAGGGTGACGGGCACACACCAACACAGGAGATATATGAGCAAGAGAGGAGCTTACTTGGATAGGACAGATGACTGGCACAGCAAGGGACGAGGTCCGGTAGACAGCCACCTGGAGAGCCCGGTGCAGCAGCGAGGAACAGGCGATGGAGAGGCGTTGTCCGCCGCCGGGAAATCCACCTGTGCACAGGGGAGCAGACTTGGAAGGGAAAGGAGGTAAGGTCTTCTTACCAGAATGATCAGCTGAGGGTGAAGGAACTCACAGCGATGCGTAGGGAAGTCTGCCGGCTTCAGGCCGAAGCTCAGGGCGAGGCGGCTTATATCCCTCGCCGCTGATGATGTGCAGGTGTGCGTGCAAGTGGCACCACTGATGAGCGGCGCGGCGTGACAGTACTCCCCCCTCTAGCAGCGCCTCCTGGCGATGGCTTCTCTGGGTGCGCTCGGTGGAAATCAGCGATGAGCGATGGGTCCAACACAAACGACGAGGGTACCCACTGTCGATGTTCAGGCCCATAGCCCTCCCAGTCCACCAAGTACTGCAACCCACGACCCCGGCGCCGGGAGTCCAGGATGGAGGAGACGGGCCAGGCCAGATGGCCACCAATCATCCGGGGCGCGGGTTGCGCAGAGGAGGAGGGCAAAGGGGATCGGAGACTGCCAGCTTCACCTTGGATACGTGGAAGGTGGGATGGATGCGGAGGGAGGGGGGAATAGCTACACGCACAGCCACCGGGTTGATGATCCTGGTGATGGGGTATGGACCCATGAAGCGCTGTGCCAGCTTCCTCCTCTTGCCCTTTAAAATCACGTCCTGGGTCGACACGTAGACTTGCTGACCAACTCTGTACGCCGGGGCAGGTCTTCTGTGCCCGTCCGCCACGGCTCTGTTGCGCTCCGCCGTGCGTAAAAGCGCATTGCGCGCTGACGCCCAGATGGAGCAGAACTGCCTGAGATGCGCCCGTACTGAGGGGACAGTAACCTCACTCTCCTGCGCCGGGAACAGCAGAGGGTCGTAACCCAGGGACGCCTTAAAGGGGGACATCCCTGTAGCAGAAGAGCGAGCGGTGTTATGGGCGTATTCAACCCAGGCGAGGTGGCTACTCCAGGACGTAGGTTTGGACGCCGTTACACAGCGGAGCGCAGCCTCCAGCTCCTGGTTGGTCCGCTCACACTGCCCGTTGGATTGGGGGTGATGGCCGGAGGAGAGGCTCACCTTGGCTCCTAAGGCGTTGCAGAATGACCTCCAAACTTCTGAAGAAAATTGGGGCCCTCGGTCCGAGACCACGTCCACCGGAATCCCATGCAGCCTGACCACGTGTTGGGTGAGGAGGTCCACCGTCTCCAGGGCAGTTGGGAGACCTCGTAGGGGGACGAAGTGTGCCGCCTTGGAGAAGCGGTCCACGATGGTCAGGACGGTGTCGTAGGTGTTCGAGACTGGGAGTCCAGTGACGAAATCCAGGGCGATATGCAACCAGGGCCTGCCAGGGATGGGCAGAGGCTGGAGCGAACCCGCTGGAGGGGCATTACCCGATTTGTTGGTGGCACACACTGGACAGGCCCGGGCGTAGCGGGCAGCGTCCCTCAGCAGGCCCGGCCACCAGAAGGACCGCTGGAGGAGGTCAATCATCCGGGAGGAGCCAGGGTGGTAGGTGAGCTTGGATGTGTGCAACCAGTGGATGACCTCCCCCCGAACCGTGGATGGCACGAACAGCCTCCCCTCCGGTCCACCGCCAGGGTCAGGTTCCACTTCCTGCGCCTTCCGGATCTTGCTCTCGATGTCCCAGGTGACGGCTCCCACGACGCACGACCTGGGTAGGATGGTGTGGACCGTGTCCTCCGACTCCTCAGGGGCGAATTGCCTAGAGAGGGCATCAGGCAGGCCGTTCTTGGAGCCAGGCCTGAAGGTGATGGTAAATTGGAACCTGGCGAAGAACAAGGACCAGTGCTCCTGGCGGGCGTTCAGGCGCTTGGCAGATCTAAGGTACTCCAAGTTCTTGTGGTCCGTCAGGACCACAAACGGCAGGTCCGACCCCTCTAGCCAGTGACGCCACTCCTGTAGCGCGAGCTTGATGGCGAGGAGCTCTCTGTCACCCACGTCGTAATTCCTCTCCGCCGGGGACAAGCGCCGAGAGAAGAAGGCGCAGGGCCGTTTGATACCGTCGTCTGGCGACCGCTGGGATAGCACCGCCCCCACTCCTGTGTCCGAAGCGTCCACTTCCACGATGCACTGCAGCGCAGGGTTGACTTGGCTAAGGACCCGGGAGGAGGAGAACTCCGCCTTCAGCGCCTGAAAAGCAGCCGCGGCCTCTTCGGTCCACCGGAACGGGACCTTAGGGGACGTGAGGCGGGTCAGCGGACCGACGATGGTGCCAAAATTTGGGACGAAGTGGCGGTAGAAGTTCGCAAACCCAACGAACTGTTGCACCTGCTTCCTTGACGCAGGTGTAGGCCATTCCACCACCGCCTTCACCTTCTCTGGGTCCAGAAGCACCTGGTCGTGGGAGATGATGAACCCCAGGAAGGATGTTGTCTTTGCGTAAAACTCACACTTCTCGGCCTTCACGTATAACCGGTTCTCCAGCAGTCTTTGGAGGACCCGCCTCACGTGGACCTGGTGCTCGTCCCTGGACTTGGAGAAGATGAGTATGTCATCCAGGTAGACGAACACAAAAAGGCCGATGAAATCCTGGAGGATGTCATTGATGAGGCGCTGAAAGACGGCTGGAGCATTGGTCAACCCGAACGGCATCACCAGGTATTTGAAGTGGCCGTTTGGGGTACGGAAGGCTGTTTTCCACTCATCTCCCTCCCGGATCCGGACGAGGTGGTATGCGCTGCGTAGATCCAGCTTGGTGAACCAAGTCGCCCCCTGGAGGGAGTGGAAAGCGGTGTCCATGAGGGGCAGGGTGTAACGATCCTTCTCCATTATGTCATTAAGGGCACGATAGTCAATGCAAGGACGGAGGGATCCGTCCTTCTTACCGACGAAGAAGAATCCTGCCCCCACAGGTGATGACGATGGGCGGATTATCCCAGCACTCAGCGACTCCTTGAGGTAAGAGTTCATTGTCTCCTTCTCCGGTGCCGATAGACTGTAGAGTCGTCCAGAAGGTAAGGGTGCCCCCTGGTGGAGATTGATTGCGCAGTCATAGGGCCTATGAGGAGGGAGAGACATCGCCTTGGATTTGCTGAATACCATACCCAGGTCGTGAAATTCTAATGGCACCAGGGACAGGTCCGGGGGCGCAGCGTCCGTAGAAGAGGGAGAAGCGGACGGAGAGCAGGCAGCGGACTGTAGACAGGTGCCCATGCAGAACGTGCTCCATGCCGACACCCCGGCAGACTTCCAATCCAGAACGGGGTTGTGGAGGCGTAGCCAGGGATACCCCAGGATGACGGGCAACACAGAGTTGGGCAGGACGTAAAAGGTTATCTCCTCCCGGTGGTTTCCAGAGATAATAACCGGGACGGGGATGGTCTGGTGCATAACTCTCCCAAGGGAGGCACGAGAGAGGTTGACCAGGGAGATAGGGTTCCTGAGTGCCTGACAGCGGATGCCCAATCGGGTTGCCAGGCTTTGAAAAATAAAGCTGCCTTCCACGCCCGAATCCACCAGTGCGTGGGTGAAAATGCCCAGTGGGGTTGTGGCAGAAACGGATGGGCAGCTTCAATTGTGTGAGAGAACTTAACCGATTGACGTCCGCGAGGCCCCCTACAGTGACTCGCGGACCCCGCCGACTGGCCTTCCGTGGGCAAAGCTTCACCGTGTGTTGGTCATCTCCGCAATACATGCAGAGATCCAACTCACGGCGGCGTTGTCTCTCCGCAGGGGAAAGCTTTGTCCAGCCCGTCACCATCGGCTCCGACTCCTCGGGGCACGATGGTGGCGGCGTCGCCAGGAGGCGAGCTTGGAACAGGCGCGGCGAGACTCCACAAGGGCGAGAAGAAGACGACTTCCGTCCCGAGGAGCACTCGCGCAGCCTGTTGTCCAAACTGATCGCTAGGGATGTTAGCTCCGCTAGCGTCTCAGGGATATCCCGCCCAGCCAGTTCATCCCTCAGATCATCGTTGAGACTGCGGAGGAAAAGGCCACAGAGGGAGCGTTCCTCCCAGCCTAATTCCTCCGCCGCTACCCGGAAGTCGACCGCGTAGTCCGCTGCCAACCGGCTTCCCTGCTGGAGGGCGAGAAGCCGATCGACCTGGACCGTCTCGGTAAGAGAATGGTCAAAGACCTCCAGGAAGCGTCTCACGAATTGGTCATATGTGAGGGTGGCATAACTGGGCCTCGCCATAACGGCGTAGGTCCAGGTTAATGCTCGCCCCTCCAGGAGATTCCCGATATAACCGATTCGGCTATGATCTGAGGGAAAGTCCCCGGGCACACGGTGGAAAACGGACTCACACTGCATTATAAACCCCCGCGCTCCGCCGAGCTTACCGCTAAAGCGGGCGGGGGTTGGAATGGGCGTGAGCCGAACCGGTGCACCCGGAGCCTGCTGGACGGCCACTGGAGCAGCAGGAGCCGCGCCACCCTGACGAGCCGGGGGGAACGGCTGTTGGGGGTCTAAGCGGCCCAATCGGTTAGTTATATTTATCAACTGATTAAAAAGCACCTGTTGCTGATAAGCTATCTGATCCACCCGAGCCTCGAGAGTGGTTAACCGGTGTGCGAGCCCGCCATCTGCCGAGCCGCTCTGCTGAAGCTGTACTGACATAACGCGCGGCTCAGGAGACGCACACACACAGGCTCAGAGTAGTTCAAATAGTTCATTAACAACAGGAGTGTATGAATGTGTGTCTGCGGGATGTAAATGTATTGGTGGCGGCGTCTGCTTCGGGCACAGAGGCAGGAGACCGTACAGCCGGACAACCCTATGGGAAAAGCACAAGGAGAAGGGTGACGGGCACATACCAACACAGGAGATATATGAGCGAGAGAGGAGCTTACTTGGATAGGACAGATGACTGGCACAGCAAGGGACGAGGTCCGGTAGACAGCCACCTGGAGAGCCCGGTGCAGCAGCGAGGAACAGGTGATGGAGAGGCGTTGTCCGCCGCCGGGAAATCCACCTGTGCACAGGGGAGCAGACTTGGAAGGGAAAGGAGGTAAGGTCTTCGTACCAGAATGATCAGCTGAGGGTGAAGGAACTCACAGCGATGCGTAGGGAAGTCTGCCGGCTTCAGGCCGAAGCTCAGGGCGAGGCGGCTTATATCCCTCGCCGCTGATGATGTGCAGGTGTGCGTGCAGGTGGCGCCGCTGATGAGCGGCGCAGCGTGACAGCTGCTGGTTTCCTGCAGCAGTCACTGGGCCTCTTGCCTTTTTCTTGGCTGCGGAAATGATCAGGTTCATCCCCATGACAAACAAGATGGACGAGATGGTGAACCCTGCCACAATACTTTTTTCAATAGGCTGGAACGTTGTTGTAAACTTCAAGGTCTGAAATCGTAGTCTAATATCGGCTAAGTAGCTGGTGATCAAGCCCTTAATATGGTCTGGAATGTGGTACTGGTTCATGGCTACCTTAATCAAACTATGGGGAATAGATCCATACGCATTGGCGCAGTCAAGCCAGACAACTGTGAAGTTTCCTGTGGTCTCTTTTGCCTCCTGCACTAATTGGCTGATCACCCCTGAGTGTTCCAGGCATCCAGAGAACCCCTCGATGCCCCCTTTTTGTATGTAGGTGTTGATGTAACCATTCTGGATCATATATGATGTCATTCTTTTGGCTAGTATGGAGAAAAAGATTTTATCCTCCATACTAAGCAGGGAGATCATCCAGAGTTGACTGGTGTGAGTTGAATTTTGTTCTTTGGCCACCAAACACCCATCTGCTCTTTTCCAGACTGTCGGTACACTGCCCTTTGACCAGATTCCTCAGATAAGCTTCCAGAGCCTTCTGAGGAGCTTAGGGCATTTTTTGAATACCTTATATAGTATACCACTGAGACCTGGGGCAGAGGATGATTTGGCGTGCTTCACAACATCTTGGACTTCTCTCCATGATGGAAGTTCTGTGCTTAGTATTGAGGTTGAAGGATCCACATTACAGAGGTTTTCATTATCAGGTAGGGCCTTGTCTTTTGAAGAATCACTGAAGATTTCCTTCAAAAATTCCTCCACCTCCTCCCTAGAGCTTGTTACGGTCGCAGATTTGGTCTCCCCTAAGAGGGATTTTGCACATCGGAATGGATGTTTAATGAACCGGGCTCTTTCTGCTTACTTCCTTTTTCGCCTTTTATTGTGACCCTCTGCTCTTCTTGCTCTAATTAGCTGATCCCGGAGGCTTGCTGTCAGTTCTTTTATTCCTTCCTTTTCCCCTTGTAAACTGCTTATTTAGGCTCTTGAGCTCCTTCCTCAATTGTTTGATTTTCCTTTCCATTCTATTAGGCTGTTTTTTAACTCTGGCTTTCTCCTCCCTCCTTGGCAATGTTCCATAATGTTCTTTTGCCAAATTGTAAGTAATAGTGGTCAGGCATACTATCTTCTTTTCAATGGGTCCTGCTTGGACTCTTTCAAGAACTTTGTCCAGATCTTCATCCAGGTTGGTCCACTCCTTGGTGTCACTCATTTTGGGTCACTTGATTTTCTCCTTCATAGGTTGGGAGTGGTTTTCTGTGGGGGCGCTAGGGGTGTCATATATGTACTCTTGGAAATTTACAGGCACTGAGAGATCAGTGGAACTGTGGTGTCCTTCCTGTTCATCACCCTCCTTTGTCTCACCAGACTGTGAGTTTGTGCGTTGTGTATGCCCCTTCCCTCAACCACATTTCAACCTGCTCTGGTGTTTTTTGAGCCCCACTGCATTTTTGCAGATCTTTCCACAGTGGCATTTCACCTCCCAAGTGGCCCCTGTTAAAGTTGTTTGTATAAGTCTCTTGTGTAACCTGGTCACATTCCTTGTTGTTGCCATAGAATCTGTCCGATTGAGTCTCTCACCCCCCCCCCCCCCCCCCCCACCTTCTCAGCAGACTCTGGGGTTTTTTCTCATTTGTCTGTAATGTAGCTTGCTTGGTGTTCTCTTGCGAGTGCTGCACCAGGGGTTGCTGGCCCCATATACCCATATCAGACTTTCCTGAAGGTCAGTTGTCTCTCCATCTTCACCAATCTTCCTTGGTTGTCATCCGGACTTACCTGGAAGTCACTGGTTGCCCAGAAAGAAAAGTTAGGAAATACATCAGAAATGCCATAAAAAAATATCCATTTTAAATGGATATAGCTTTAACTGGGAGGAAGAGGTCTTCAGGTGGTTTCCAGTCATCCTTGAGTGTTTCGACCCTTAACAACAACACTCTCCAACTGGTGGGTCGGCAGTAAGTGGCCAGCTCACTGCCCTTCTCCTTCCAGCTTCCAGCTAGTGTCCTCCCTCTTATGCCAGAGCCAACAGAAGGCCCACTCAGCCACTTCTCCCAACCTTCAAACAGCGATTTTCCACTTGTGCCCTCTAAATCCTACTTTTGTCATCAGGTTCCACACAGATTGAGCTGGGAACCCTCAACACCCCACCTCTACTGTAAATAACCATGCGTGCGAGGTCAGACTAATATCCACCGTAGAAAATTTGGTGAAAGTCATATGAAGTTTGTCCAAGTTGCAAGTTTTTGATGTTCCATGGCGAGGAGTCAACTGTCGCCATGTCACCATGTCGCCATAGTAAAACTTCCCTATCAGTTATGTGTTGCTGACCCATATAGGACTACAGAAGACAGTCACCTCTACTTATGCTCCAAATTTCATGACTCCAGTACCTTCCAAACCATTCCCACAAGATCATAGATTGAATGGCGAGGAGGGCGTGTCCATGGTAACAAGTGTGACATCATGGTAAAGTTGATGTGCAGTTATGATCATCCCTGTGGTCTGATGAATCTCAGAAAATTTCACATCATTCTTGTAAGTGGTGCGGGAGTAATAAAGAAAACAGTTTTAAACAATTCTTCTTTTAACCAGTAGGTGGTGCTGTAGATTTATATGACTATTGTTCTACAGAACTATTTGGAATTGGACTGATATCCATAATATTTAATTTGGTTGAAATCTGACAATGCATACCAGAGTTATTGCCGCCCGAATGGTCAAAGAATGATCATGGCGAGGCAACTTACTTTGCCACGCCCCTACGGCCAAACTGTGGAACTTTTAGAAAAGTTTTCAATATTTTTGAATGGCACATAGATGATTGTCACCATAAATGAATTCAATCAGAAAAAAACTCTAGGACGAGTTCGATCAAATGCACGTCAATTGTGCGAGGTGGAAATCAGGTCACTACCACTTCTTGGCAAAATGGCCACCTTCCTGTTTGTTGTAGACCATCACTTCTATGGAGTTTTTGTATGTCTTGACATGATCAACTCACTCGATTTTCATCTTTCTACGCAAAAGTAAGTGTGTGACACTCCCCATTGACTTCACATGTTAGGTGGCACTGTAGAGCCATTTTTGTGGGGTCATTTATATTTCCTCCAAAATATTCAATTGTTTGCAAGTCTTGCGGTCCCTGCAAAAAACTGTGAGTTTTTCTGAACATTCAATACCCCAAAAATAAGATCTTAGAAAAAAAAAAAAAATTAAAGCTGCAAGCAGCTATAAGCATGCCCTCGCCCCCCCACACAACTGTGGACCACGGCACCCGTCATACCTAGCTGGCTCAAAAAAATTTCCTGTTGCCGCAGCAAGTGCTGCGTGAATAATAAAGTAATTCGCTTGGCGCAGTACTTCCTGTGAGCAGTGGGTGGTGCAATAACTTTTGTCAATCATTTTTCTGTAGGAGCGTGTGGGGCTGGACTAAAATCCATCCTAGAAAATTTGGTGAAAATCAGACAAAGTTTGTCCAAGTTATCTTTTTCTGATGTTCCATGGCGAGGAGTCAACCTTTGCCATGTCGCCATGGCAACACTTCCCTGTCAGTTATGTGTTGCCCACCTATATATTTTGATTTGATTTTTTTTTTTTTTTTTGATTTTGTATACTTTACTGATCCCCAGAGGGGGAATTGAGGGCATCCACCTGGATGGATGAAGCAGCCACGGTACGGCGTTATCCCTTAATCATTCACACACACATTCACACCTAGGGCCACTTTAGAGTCTCCAATTAACCTAACCTGCATGTTTTTGGCCTGCGGGAGGAAACCGGAGAAATCCCGGAGTAAACTCACGCAGATACAAGGAGAACATGCAAACTCCACACAGATCACTGTTGGTCACGGGCTGGGATAGAACCAGTGATCCCATGGCCAAGAGTGACTAGAGATGATAGTCACCTCTACCTATGCTCCAAATTTCATGACTCCAGGACCATCACACCCCTCCCCGCAAGATCACGGATTGAATGGCGACAAGGGCGTGTCCATGGTAACAAGTGTGATGTCTTGCTGAAGTTTATTTGCAATTATGATCATCCCTATGGTCTGTGAATCTCAGAAAATTTCACGTCATTCTGGAAAGGGGCACGTGAGTAATGAAGAAAACACTTTTCAGCAATTCTTCCTTTAACCACTAGATGGTGCTGTAGATTCTATGAATATTGTTTTACGTTTTGAAATTGGAGTATATCCATAATATTGAATTTGGTTAAGATGGTTGTCACCACAAATGAGCTCAATCGGACAAAAACCCTAGGACGAGTTCGATCAAATGCGAGAGGTGGAAATTTGGTCACTGCCACTTCCTACCAAAATGGCCAGCTTCCTGTTGGGTGTAGACCATCACTTCAATGGAGTTTTTGCATGTCTTGACATGATAAACATCTCACCCGATTTTCATCTTTCTATATGAAAGTAAGCATGTGCCATTCCCCATTGACTTCACATGCTAGGTGGCGCTGTCAAGCCATTTTTGTGGGGTCATTTATATTTCCTCAAAAATGTTCAATTTTTTGCTAGTCTTGAGGACCCTGTAAAAAATGGTGAGTTTTCATGCACGTTCACTACCCCAAAAATAAGATCTTAGATGGAGAAGAAGAAAAAATATAAATAAAAATTTGCTCCGAAAATTACCCGTCGTTGCAGCAAGCACTGCATGAATCATAAAGTAAACAGTTTGGTGCAGTACTTCCTTTGAGCAGTAGGTGGTGCTAGAATTTTTGTCAATCATTTTTTATATAGGAGCATGTGGGGCCAGACTAATATCCATTGTTGAAAATTTGGTGAAAATCAAACAAAGTTTGTCCAAATTACAACTTTCTGATGTTCCATGGGGAGGAGTCAAACTTCGCCAAGTCACCATGGCAACACTTTCCTGTCAGTTATGTGTTGTCCACCCATATAGGGCTACATATGACAGTCACCTCAACCTATGTTCCAGATTTCATGACTCCAGGTTGTGCCCAACAATCCCAACAAGATCATGGAATGAAAGGCAAGGAGGGTGTGTCCATGTTAACAGCAGAGACACCATGCTAAAGCTGATGAGCATTTATGATCAACCATGTTGTCTGAAAAACCTCAGAAAATTGCACGTCGTTCTGGCAAGTGGTACATGACTAATAAAGCAGTTTCAACAATTCTTCCTTTAACCACTAGGTGGCGCTATGTCTATTGTCAGGTATTTTTATACAGATGCGTTTGGGGCGGGAGTATTTTCGATCTTGGAATCTTTGGTGGACATCGGACAAATTTTGCTTGAGTTACAGCTATTTGATGTTGTAAGGGGAGGAGTCAAACTTCACCAAGGTGTCGTGGCCACACCTTTTGAAATTGTGACACACATTTGATAACTTTTAATGGCCAATGCCTGTAGATGCCTCCATGTGAAATTGATTTCAATGGGAAAAAGCCCCCAGGAGGAGTTCGTTCAAATGCGAGTGGCGCAGTACTTCCCGTGAGCTGTAGGTGGTGCTATAAGATTTGTCAACCATTTTTGTGTAAGAGCATGCAAGGTCAGGCTAATATCCTCCATAGAAAATTTGGTGAAAATTGGATGAAGTTTGTCCAAGTTGCAACTTTTTGATATTCCATGGCGAGGAGTCAACCGTCGCCATGTCGCCATGTCGCCATGTTAACACTTACTTATCAGTGATGTGTTGCTGACCCAAATAGGACTACATATGACAGTCACTTCTACCTATACTCCAAATTTCATGACTCCAGGATGTTCCCAACTCTCCCTACAAGATCACAGACTCAATGGTGAGGCGGGCTTGTCCATGGTAACAAGTGTGACATCATGGTAAAGTTTATGAGCAGTTATGATTATTCCTGTAGTCTGATGAATCTCAGAAAATTTCACGTCATTCTGGAAAGTGGCCCGTGAGTAATAAAGAAAACAGTTTTAAGCAATTCTTCCTTTAATCAATAGGTGGTGCTGTAGATTTCGATGAATATTGTTATATAGAACTGTTTGGAATTGGACTGATACCCATAATTTTGAATTTGGTTGATATTGACAATGGATACCAGAGCTGTTGCCATCAGAATGGTCATAGAATGATCATGGCGAGGCATCAAACCTTGCCACGCCCCTACGGCCAAACCATTGAGCTTTCAGAAAAGTTTTCAATAACTTTTAATGGCACATGGGTATAGATGATTGTCACCACAAACGAATTAAATCGGAGAAGAACCCTAGAATAAGTTTGATCAAATACGTGGCAGTTGCGCGAGATGAAAATCAGGTCACTGCCACTGCCTGCCAAAATTGCCACCTTCCTGTTTGGTGCAGACCATAATGTCTATGGAGTTTTTTGCATGTCTTGACATGATAAACATCTCACCTGATTTTCTTCTTTCTACACAAAAGTAAGTGTGTGCCACTCCCCTTTGACACCACATATTAGGTGGCGCTGTAGAGCCATTTTTGTGGGGTCATTCATATTTCCTCCAAAATATTTAATTTTTCGCCAGTCTTGAGGTCCCTGCAAAAAATGATGAGTTTTCATGCACATTCACTGCCGTTGTACATAGCTGGCTCAGAAAATTTCTAGTCGTTGCAGCAAGCGCTGCGTGAATAATAAAGTAAAGAGTTTGGCGCAGTACTTCCTTTGAGCAGTAGGTGGCGTGATTACTTTTGTCAATCATTTTTACATAGGAGCGTTTGGGATGGGACTAATATCCATGGAACTAAATTTGGTGAAAATCAAACAAAGTTTGTCCAAATTACAACTTTCTGATGTTCCATGGCGAGGAGTCAACCTTTGCCATGTCGCCATGGTAACACTTACCTATCAGTTATGTGTTGGTGACCCAAATGGCATTACAGATGACTGTTCCCTCTACCTATGTTCAAGATATCATGACTCCAGGACCTTCCCAACCCTCCCCACAAGAACACGGATTTAATGGCGAGGAGGGCATGTCCATGGTAACAAGTGTGAGGTCATGGTAAAGTTGATGTGAAGTTATGATCATGCCTGTGGTCCTATGAATCGCAGAAAATTTCACATCATTGTGGAAAGGGGCGCGTGAGTATTAGAGAGAAAAGTTTTCGGCAATTCTTTCTTTAACCACTAGGTGGTGCAATAGATTTCTATGAATATTTTTCTATAAAACTGTTTGGAATTGGACTGATATCCATAAAATTGAATTTGGTTGAAATCTGACAATGCATACCAGAGTTGTGGCCGTCAGAATTGTCATAGAATGATCATGGCAAGGCATCAAATTTTGCCACGCCCCTACTGCCAAACTGACCAACTTTAAAAAAAGTTTTCAATAACTTAATGGCACATGGGTATAGATGATTGTCACCACAAATGAGCTCAATCGGACAAAAACCCTAGGACGAGTTTGATCAAATACGAGTCAATTGCGCGAGGTGGAAATTAGGTCACAGCCACTTTGTGCCAAAATGGCCGACTTCCTGATGGGTGTAGACCATCACTTCTATGGAGTTTTTTTGCATGTCTTGACATGATAATCACTTGATTTTAATATCAGGTGACATATTATAAAGTAAGTGTGTGGCACACCCGTAGACTTCACATGTTAGGTGGTGCTATAGAACCATTTTTGGGGGGTCCTTCATATATCCTCAAAAATATTCAATTTTTCACCAGTCTTGAGGTCCCTGCAAAAAATGGTGAGTTTTCATGCACGTTCACTACCCCAAAAATGAGATCTTAAATGGAGAAGAAGAAAAGAAAAAAAAATTCTAACAATTACAATAGGGCTCTCACCCACTGACTTTGTCAGTGGCTTGTGCCCAAATTAAAGTTGCAAGCAGCTGTAAGCGGACCCTCGCCCCCCACGCAACCGCAGACCCCAGCGCCCATTGTACCTAGCTGGCTTAGAAAATTTCCCGTCATTGCGGCAAGTGAGTAATAAAGTAATAAAATCATAAAGTAAACAGTTTGGTGCAGTACTTCCATTGAGCAGTAGGTGGTGCTAAAAGTTTTGTCAACCATTTTTAAGTAGGAGTGTGCAGGGTCGGACAAACTTCCACAGTAGAAAATTTGGTTAAAATTGGATGAAGTTTGTCCAAGTTGCACCTTTTTGATGTTCCATGGCGAGCAGTCAACCTTGGCCATGTCGCCATGGTAACTCATACCTATCAGTTACGTTTTGCTGACCTATATAGGACTACAGATGACAGTCACTTCTACCTATGCTCCAAATTACATTACTCCAGAAGGTTCCCAACCCTCCCCACAAGATCACAGATTGAATGGTGAGGAGGGCGTGTCCATGGTGACAAGTGTGACATCATGGTAAAGTTGATGTGCAGTTATGACCATCCCTGTGGTCTGATGAATCTCAGAAAATTTCACGTCATTCTGGAAAGTGGCACGTGAGTAATGAAGAAAACACTTTTCAGCAATTCTTCCTTTAACCACTAGGTGGCGCTGTAGAGTTCTATGAATGTTCTTCTTTAGAACTGTTTGGAATTGGACTGATATCCATAATATTTATTTTGGTTTAAATCTGACAATGCATGCCAGAGTTGTTGCCATCAGAATGGTCATAGGATGATCATGGCAAGGTTTCAAACTTTGCCACGGCCCTACGGCCAAACCGTCAAACTTTTTGAAAAGTTTTCAATAACTTAATTGCACGTGGGTCTAGATGATTGTTTCCACAAATTAGCTCAATCGGACAAAAACTCTAGGACGAATTTGATCAAATGTGTGTCAATTGCGCGAAGTGAAAATCAGATCACTTCCACTTCTTGCCAGCATGGCCGCCTTCCTGTTGGGTGTAGACCATTACTTCTATGGAGTTTTTTGCATGTCTTGACATAATAATTGCAACAGGATAATGACCCAAAACACACAGCTAAAAACACCCAAGAATGGCTAAGAGCAAAACATTGGACTATTCTAAAGTGGCCTTCTATGGCCTTCTATGAGCCCTGATCTAAATCCTATTGAACATCTGTGGAACGGGCTGAAACATGCCGTCTGGAGAAGGCACCCTTCAAACCTGAGACAACTGGAGCAGTTTGCTCATGAGGAGTGGGCTAAAATACCTGCTGAGAGGTGCAGAACTCTCATTGACAGTTACAGAAATCGTTTGATTGCAGTGATTGCCTCAAAAGGTTGTGCAACAAAATATTAAGTTAAGGGTACCATTGTGGTCTATATTAACCATATATACCATAACCTACATATGTTGAAGCATGTGGAAATGTTTGGTAATTACATATGTAAAGGACTTCACACCTCTGAAAGGACAAAGGGCTCTCACCCGCCGAGTGAAGAACAAAGACGTTCCCGGACGCGACGGAGGAGACCGGAGGAGCCACCCTCACCCCCCAAGGCGAGGAGAGGAAATACCAAGACAATGGGGGGAATAAGATAATGAGGGATGTCAGCCTTTGTTATGCACGTCTTTTATTGTGTGCCAGTATAAAGTCAGTGAGCTGGAGACATTCTGCCTCTTTTTCGCTTCTGCCACTCTCTGCACCAGATGAGACTTGTTAGAAGAGCTGATTATGCTGAATATTAAACTTGGTTTATAAATCAAATTGCCTCTTCATTTCCAAGCTCTTCTACACTGGTGACCCCTGACGCGAGTATGGTCCTGAGGCATACCCCCGCAATCGACTCATCCGTGGCGACCCATGCAGACGAGGGAACATGGACAACTGTTCCCCCCGGCAGAAGAGATTGAGAGGGCTCAACCGAGCACCAGCACCGCCGTGAGAGCCGAGGCAAGGCACTCTCACACGGCGGGCACAGCAGTGATGGTATGCACGAATGCCGTCACTGTCCAGCTGCCAGACTTCTGGCAAGAAGACCCCGCCTCTTGGTTTCAGCAGGCTGAAGCTCAGTTTACACTGGCGGGCATCACGGCTGACGGGCATCACGGCTACCAAATTTTACTATATCGTCTCCAAACTCGACGGCGCCACTTCGAAGTGTGTGCGGAGCATGATCCGGCGGCCACCGGCCCGGGACAAATATAAGATGCTCAAAGCAACCATCGTGGCGAACTACGTCCCATCAGCGGAAGAGAGAGCCGAGAAGATCCTGGCGGTCTACAGCCACAGAGGGTGCAAACCGAAGGCCCTCATGGAGGATTTGCTACAGCTCAAAGAAGAGGACAATGACAACTTCCTCTTCCAGTTTATATTCCTCAGCACGCTGCCGCCACACATGAGAGGGACACTCGCCAGCATGAAATGCAACAACCACCAAGATTTCCGCGCACTGGCCAACGAAGCTCATCGGCTCGTCAACGCCTGCAAGGAGCTGACACCCACAGCAGCATCCGCAGACCTCAAAGCTGACGCCCCGAGCCACGAGGAGCCACAACCCACTGAGCAGGCCCAGCCCACGGTGACAGCGACATGGCCCAAACTTAGCAGACAGAGCGACGCCTGTTATTATCACCACCGCTTCGCCGAGAAGGCCCACAAATGCGTTCCCCCCTGCAAATTTGCAATTTCGGGAAAACGCCAAAGCCGAGAGCCGTTAACGGCAGCGGTTCTTGGCGAGAAGAATAAGCTGTTGTACGTGACGGATGGACACACAGGCAAGCAGTTCCTCATCGACACAGGAGCCCAGCTGAGTTTCGTCATGCCCTCCCACGCAGATCGAGCCACGGGCACCCGGGGCAACGGAGCCGTGGCAGCCAACGGCTCTAGCATCGACACGTTCGGCGAAAAGAGCCTGCACCTCCTCATCCACGGCCGCAGCTACAGATGGACATTTGTTGTAGCGGCGGTGAGTTTTAACTTATTAGGCGCAGATTTTTTGTGTGCACATGGGTTATTAGTGTATCTAGCAAATAGGCGCCTGGTTAATGCACTGTCCTTTGCTTCTATTCCCTGCTCAGCCCGAGTTTCTCCACCACCTGTGCAGGCCAACGTCACCACGGCAGGAGGTAAGTTTGAGCAACTCCTCACCCAATTTACAGCACTCACAATTCCCAAATTCTCAGCCACTGTGGCTAAACACGGGGTTGAACACTTCATTCCCACAACGGGACCTCCCATTTTTGCCAAAGCTCGCCGCTTAGACGCGGCCAAGCTCAACATAGCACGGGACGAGTTTACAACTCTTGAAAAATTGGGCATTGTTAGACGCTCGAAGAGCCCCTGGACCTCACCACTTCACATGGTTCCGAAATCCGACGGTTCTTGGAGACCGTGCGGAGATTACCGCAGATTAAACAACGCTACAGCGCATGACCGTTACCCAATCCCTCACATTCAAGATTTTTCACTACATCTGGCGGGTGCACGCATTTTTTCAAAAATAGACTTAGTCCGCGGTTATCACCAAGTCCCAGTCCGAGCAGAAGACATTCCTAAAACAGCGGTAATAACCCCTTTCGGCCTTTTTGAATTCCTGCGAATGCCTTTCGGCCTCAAAGGCGCTGCTCAAACTTTTCAACGAATGATGGACGCGGTCCTACGCGACCTTCCTTTTGTCTTCGTCTACCTCGACAACATGCTGGTAGCCAGCTCGTCTGAGGTAGAACACGAGCAGCACCTCACTACGGTTTTTCAGAGGCTAGAAGAGCACGGGCTAATAATCAATCCAGCCAAATGCAAATTCGGCGTGTCACAAATTGATTTTTTAGGACACAAAGTCTCTCCGAAGGGGGCAGTTCCACTTCCAGACAAAGTTCACGCGATAGAAAGTTTCCCACAGCCACAAACGGTCAAATCGCTACAGGAATTTTTAGGGATGGTTAATTTTTACAACCGCTTCCTCCCCCACGCAGCTCAGCTCATGCAGCCCCTATATGACGTGCTCAGAAAAAAGAAGGCTTCCAACGCGGTCGAATGGACCCCGGAGCGCGAACGCGCCTTCGCGGAAGTAAAAAGCGCCCTAGCTAACGCCACATTGTTAGTTCACCCAGATCCCTTGGCCCGCATCGCGCTAACCACAGACGCTTCAGACCTAGCTATAGGGGCAGTTGTAGAACAACTTGTCAGCGGGGTCTGGCAACCTTTAGCATTCTTTAGCAAATCGCTAAACCAAACTGAGCGTAAATACAGCACTTTTGACAGAGAGCTGCTGGCGCTTCATTTATCCATCCGCCACTTCCAGTTCTGGTTAGAAGGGCGGAGTTTCACAGCTTTTGTAGACCATAAACCACTCACCTTTGCTGTGGCTAAAATTTCAGAACCATGGTCAGGCAGGCAACAAAGACAGCTAGCTGCGATTTCAGAGTTCACCACAGACATTCGACACGTGGCAGGCAAACTTAACGTAGTAGCAGACTGTCTCTCTCGTGCTGTGACACCACCAGAGCGCGGGGAGACAGATTATACTGCCTCAGCAGCAGAACTCTTCACTAACGCAGACACATACGCAGCACCTATCCATGCAGGGATAGATTATGCAGCCATGGCAGAGGAACAAAGCAGTGATGCGGACGTGCGCGCACTCCTGTCTGGACCAACAGGGTTAAGGCTGGAGAAAAAGGGTTTACGCGATGGCGTGCCCCCCCTAATATGCAATGTTTCAACCGGCCGACCTCGCCTGTTAGTACCAGCTACATGGCGCCGCCGTATTTTCGACGCAATTCACTCCCTCGTGCACCCAGGTGTGCGCGCCTCGGTTAAAATGGTCGCCAAAAAGTTTGTGTGGCCAGGCCTGCGCAAAAACGTAAAAGAATGGGCAAAAACGTGCATTTCTTGTCAACGCGCCAAAATACACAGACACACAAAAGCCCCTCTGGAGCCTTTTCCAATCCCTGCTAGAAGGTTCGACCACGTTCATGTCGACCTCGTGGGGCCACTACCTTCCTTCCACGGTTTCACACACCTGTTAACAATGATAGACCACACCACACGCTGGCCAGAGGCAGTCCCTCTAGCGGCAACCACAGCGGAGGAAGTCACTCGCATTTTTTTGACAAACTGGGTGGCACGTTTTGGTGTCCCATCGGACATCATGTCCGATAGGGGGCCTCAATTTGTCTCAGAACTCTGGTCAGCCATGTCCAACAGCTTAGGGGCAACAATTCATCGCACCACCGCTTATCACCCTCAGGCTAATGGGTTATGCGAGCGTTTTCACAGGTCTTTAAAGGCTGCCCTCAGAGCCTCACTAACGGACACAAATTGGGTAAATAAACTTCCCTGGGTTTTATTGGGGTTGCGTGCAGCACCTAAAGAGGATCTAGACGCCTCTCCCGCAGAATTAGTCTTTGCACAACCTCTCAGGCTCCCAGGTGAATTTTTACCAGAGAACCCAGATCCAGGGCACCTTCCAGTCCCAAGGTTTTTAGGCAGCAACGGACCGGACTCTCTCCCTGGTCCAGCTCATCACTCCTTCCCACGGGTTTTTGTCCCTCAAGCTTTAAAAAACGCTGAGTTCATTTTTGTTAAGCATGAAGCTTTAAAATCAACTTTCCGCCCAGCATACGATGGGCCATTCAGAGTGCTGGAACATGGTGATAAACACTTTGTGCTTGATTTTGGGGATAGAAAAGAAACAGTCAGCATTGACAGACTTAAACCTGCCTTCTTGTTGAAAGACGAGCCTGCACAGTTGGCGAGAGCACCTCGGCGGGGTAGACCCCCCAAGAGAAAAGACTCAGCCCCCCAGCAGGGAACAGTTAACCTCTCTCCTTCCCACACTGCAGATTCCTCACAAGAAGGTCCCAGCAGGGCGCCTAAACCAACCTACAGCAGCTTTGGGAGAAGATTAAAATCCAGACAGCACAGGGACTGATACAAACCACTCCACAATTATTCACTAATTGTGCTGCAACAGTTTAGGACTGACTTATGATTTTACTATGCTGTTATGTTTACCACTGAACTCTCTTAGGGGCATGGCTGCTGGAAAGTTTCTTCCGTGGCAACTGATGTAACACTTAGTTTGTCATAGTAACTATCTTAGACTGTGAACCTTTCTGTTGTCCTTTCTTAGTTGTTTGGGGGGCCTGTGGTCTATATTAACCATATATTCCATAACCTACATATGTTGAAGCATGTGGAAATGTTTGGTAATTACATATGTAAAGGACTTCACACCTCTGAAAGGACAAAGGGCTCTCACCCGCCGAGTGAAGAACAAAGACGTTCCCGGACGCGGCGGAGGAACCGGAGGAGCCACCCTCACCCCCCAAGGCGAGGAGAGGAAATACCAAGACAATGGGGGGATTAAGATAATGAGGGATGTCAGCCTTTGTTATGCATGTCTTTTATTGTGTGCCAGTATAAAGTCAGTGAGCTGGAGACATTCTGCCTCTTTTTCCCTTCTGCCACTCTCTGCACCAGATGAGACTTGTTAGAAGAGCTGATTATGCTGATTATTAAACTTGGTTTATAAATCAAATCGCCTCTTCATTTCCAAGCTCTTCTACACCATCATTTTTGTCCAGGCCTGTTTCATGAGTTTGTTTTTTAAAATAATTCTGTTGAACCACAATTCAAAAGCATTGTCTGATTTTCACTGGTTAATTTTCATAGAATTTTAATTTATTTTCACTTTTGTCAGATTCAAGTTATTTCTGTGACCATTGTGGGTTTTTCTTTCATTAACAGAGGGGTACCAACAATTTTGTCCACGTGTGTATAAAAGCATCCATATTGTATTTAATCACTTTTGTAACCACATATTGTAATCGTTTAAGTTAAAAGCAAACATATTTACACACTTTTAAGCAAAAAATTGCAAACTTTGAAGCTATATGTGTGTGTTAATTTTGCTGTTTTTTCCTTGGGCTTCCTGTAGAATACCCATTTTACCTTAAGGATTCTAATGCTGATGTTTACTCAAGAGTAATCTTAAAGTAGGATTGAACCTGTGCATTTTAACAAATAGATTTAGTGATTCACTGAATATTTACAATTTTTTTTTTCAAATTTAGGAAACAGTATTAAGCAATTAACGCTTAAGAGAAACTCTAGGTGTTATTTAAACTCATTGTGTCATTTCTTGGTTCATGTTTTCCCCACAGGAAAAGAAAAACATTTAACCAACTCGCATAATTTTAAAAAAATTTCCAGGATTTAAAAGAGAAAAGTCAAAAGAAGGGTGCACCCTGTATTATTCTGTAAATAAGCAATTCTATAGATAACAATTAAACAAATCATTACTAGCATTGATCCTAAGAAATCCTTGGGTACCGAATACCCAAAACAATTCACTTGTTTACTAATCTGTAAGTATTAAAACATTTAATGCTTCAAATGAAAATAGGCTTCAACAAATAAACAAAAGGAAAGCCTTAACTTTAAAAGAAAGTGGAAACTTCTCACCTCGAATCTCTAAAGCATTTAACCTCTTCCATTTTTGTATTTCTTTTTGTAAATAAAATTCTCACTTTCAAAGTGACATTCCGCAAAATTCCAAAGCTAGTTATTGATGACCATTCCAATACTAAGCTTTGAAAATCAAAGTAAAGAAGTCAATCCACACAATTTAAATTTTTGTTTTGTTTTGTGAAACACAAATTCAACTCAATTTCAATTCAACTTCATTTATCAACATACAGTTTCAACAAACAAATTAACTGAAGTATCTCTACATTTCTAAATAATTTCAAAATTCTACTTCCCATCTTGCAAACCTACAAGTTGGAAAAAATTCTAAAAAGAACTTTTAAATATCATGGTTGTAAAATAAAACCCTCAAGGTTAACCCTTGTCTAACAAATTAACTATAATCAACAAGTTGATTTTTTTTAAGCTAAATAACCACAACGGTAAAACATGACCAGTCAACAGACAACCAATGGATTTACCAAACTGGATGACCTTCAAGCAACATCGGAAGGATGGACTTCTGATTTTATTTCTAGTGTCGCAACACGGGTCAAGAAAACACAGCCCAAAGATTTGAAGCAACTTACTGAAGAACTTTTGGATTACCACACTGAAAAGCACTAAATTCATGGTAAATTCACGGTAAATTCACGCTAGCATTAGTCGCGAGATTAAAGGTAGCCGAGAACGAGCTAGCAAATCAACAAACAACAATCCTATCTCTCCAAGAAGAGAATGAAACACTGAAATAAAATTTGGAACAATCTCAAGAGAAGAACGACAAAACTCAAGATTAACTTGATGAAGCGATACAAGATTTGGACCGTGCAGAGTCAGGAAATAAATGGTTGATGCATGACAATGACGTGCTTCACCAAGACAACAATGAACTTGAAGATGCCCTTCAAGACACAAAGAAGGAACTCAGAAGAGTCGAAGGTCAACTTGAAAATGTGAAGAATGACTAGAAGGAATGTCAACTGCTCCTAAAGGAAGTACATAAACACTGGAACACCCGCCGCTCTCCCTCGCCCGATTCCCGTTTCGAGTATGAACAACCGCGTGGACAGTGTGTGTGTGTGCCCCTTCAGACCGCGACCTTGACAAGATTGTGCAAAATGTCACAAAATTTGATCCAGGTCCTACGGGTTCATCTGATGCCAAAGTCTATTTACAGGACATTGATTACTACCTGCGTAAGTATCCTGATGCTACGGTTGACGATCGCATCTTTTTGATTAAACTAACATCAAACAGGTCAGTCAAAATTCATAGACAGACAGCCGGAAAACATCAAAGCAGACTACATGCTGCTCTGCGAAGCCATCGAAAAGGAGTTCTCAAACAACTGCTTACAGGTAGGGCTAACCGCAGCCCTAGCTGTGAAGCAAGGATGATCAGAGCCTCCACAGGCCTACTACCAGTGACTCCTACTTGCATATTTTGGATCTCAAAATACACCAGGGATGGAAGAAGACCACAATTTCAAGACCCTCTTCATCCAGAACCTCCATCCCACTGTGAGTCATTACCTTGGAGTTACAGCTAACCCAAGGTCAAACTCAATAAGTCAGCTGAAAGAGTTCGCACACTATGCATTCCAAAAACAGCAACAAAGTCGCAAAAAGCACGCTGAGCCTGCCACAGTGCTAGCTATTAGTGATGCATCTAACACCTTGGAGTTGGAAGGAGCCTCTCACTCTACTCCACCTCCTACACCGCAAGTACATAAACAGCCGAAACATTTTTCCAGCCGACCTCATCAAGGTCAAAACCAAACTAGGTCCTCTGGATCTCATTTAGGACCAACTTTGCAAAAACCCGACTACCGTCGAAGACCATATCCATCGAATAGGTCACAAGAACACGGTACAGACTACCATGATGACAGATGCTGATACGAAGACACGCTAACTGCGACAAATGGTCTCCATCTCATCACAGAAGCTCAGAAGTAGAGACCTATCACAAATCTTGGAAGAAAGAAGAAACTCCTACTCTCAGTAGAGAAGGTATCGGAATTGTCAAACACCTCCTAATGGAGATTCAAAGCAACAAAGAAAACAGAACTGCTAACATCCTAGCTATATCAGCTATGACAACTCAAAACAAATGTTTCAAACTAAGAAAATGCAAGAAGAAAATCTTTTTAGCAAATGAGGAAGAATCAAAGGACTCAACGCAGTCCAGTGCTGTTTTAACAGCCCAACCACAGGTCACAGACCACACCTCTACCAACATTTTGCAACCCTGTGTCGAACCACCAGTTCCACAATTTCTATGCGATTTAAACGAGAGGGGGGTGGGATGGAAAGTCTACCTTCCACTGACCCTTGAAGATGTGATGTGCCAGGATGCTGTTTTAGACACCGCTGCTGACATCACTCTCACGTCACACAACCTTTTTGACAAACTACGTGTAGCCGCTAACCGCGCTCACAAACATTTAAAACTGGAACCCTATTCATTAGCCGTGCGACCGTATGAGCTCACTAAAACAACCCTGTTGGGTGTACCACTACTAAACATCTCCACTGGAGCCATTATGTTGACACAACCGGTCTATGTGTCTAAGCTTGACGCCATTCCATTGGTCATTGGCAAAGACCTACTAAACCGTTTTGAGCCACTAACTGATTTCAAGAACCTCAAACTATGGGCTCAAATGCAACATCCTCACCCATTTGACCCAACAAGGACAACTGAATCACAGTGCTTTGTTCTGAACACCCCAAGTCTCGCACAAGTAGCACTGTTGGAACAGCTGCAACCGATTGAAAGCGACCGCAAAGACCAAGGTGAGTACTGTCCTCAAGAAGTCAAAAGTCACCTTCAAATACAAGGTCAAACCAAAGAAGCAAATGACCTTGGAAACTCAATGACCGAGCAGAAAGCTCCATATGGCTCCTTTGACTCAACGTTGGTGTCATATTTCGAAACCCACCCACCCGCCCCTGAGGCCTGCGTGGTCACAAGAGCCACACCAACCGGCTCTCTAGACCCTTCGAAACCTCAAGTTCCTGCAACGATGACCCCAACTTTTGCAAATGCTAGGTGCACATTTACTCAAGCTTGTGACCATATGATTCATAAAACCGTCGAACACCGGTCGGATAAAACTGTACACGCGCTCCCCGCATCTAATTCCTTTGACATACCAAAATTGAAACCACTTCCTGCGACGCAACTTTCTCTGCAGCATTGTTTTCCTGCTTCTGACGAACCATCATCGCCACCACTCAATGTTCCTTGAAACCAGAGGGGGGTGATGACTGCCAATGCCCATAACATTCGAGCTGCAGAACACAAAAGCATCAAAATGACATACAAAGCTCCCAAGGCTGTATTTCAAAAACATTTGGACCGATTCGCCAAACGACACAAAGTGTACAACAATCAAAAACTCTTGAATGACAAACTGCAAAAGGGGAACAAGATCTTCCACTCCACATTTGTACCTCAAACACCAGAAATCAATTTTGAATTTTGAGTTTTGAATGCTTGCTCCAAAGCTTCAGTCAAACTCAACAAGGCCTTGAACTCTTTGCTCTTTGTGTTAAAGGCTGACTTTGCTCACACACAGCCAATGTCTATGTTACTCCCAGAAGTAGCTAGAAACATTAGCTTATCAGTTAACACGTTAACAATGAACATGCTATCACATCATCTTATCCTTTTTGCAGTAAATCCAAATTCACTTCTCGTTGCCATTCAGAGAATGATGATGACATTCCATGTCCACTCAGTTTTTCTGATTCAAAGCCTCAAACACCCTATGATTTGGACATCTGTGGAACCATGGTTTAGTCTAGCTAAACCAATTCAATCTGAACCTCCTTGAGTTACTTCAATATTGATTAGCCTAAATCTCTCCCTCAAATATGAGCAATAATTTTTGTAATTTTGCTTTTGATCTGTACTACTAAAATTTTTGAATACATGCATGCATACATACAAATATATATTCTTTGCACTCTATTTAGATTTTTCTGCACATTTAACCTACTTTTGAAATTTTGAGTAGATACGTATTTTACGGAAAACCCAAAACATTTATCTCAAGTATGTCAAAAACCCACATACTTCCAGTTATACTTTCGTAACCAGAATTTTTAAGTCTTTACAGGCATATACAGAATTTTAGTATATCCTTATACTAAAATATATCCTTTAGTATATCCTTATACTAAATTATACAATTAATAAATTAATTAATTAATTTATACTAAATTATACAATGTTTATATCTGGTCACACCCAAATTATTTTTGAAAATTTCTAGAAGTTTTTCAGAAAACCAAATTTAAGGATCTACACTTTGGAATAGATACTGTTTACAAGCTTAAGACTTATGGACATCAGAACCTTTAGTTCAGCATTTGGATCAAGAATCACTAAATTGGAATTTGATGCCTAGGATTGCTATCAACGCTGACCAAAACTCACCGTCAATACCAAAGGATTGGCTGTAGCATCATCTCACTTTGGCTCATCAATAAAATTATTCTTCAGCTTAAAGACATTGTTTCACCCAGGAAAAGGACAGTCAAGAACTACTCTTTCATACCAGGACCACAGCTGAACTAACATCCCTTTGTTAATCCAGTCTCTGGAATCCCTAGCCTTTTATTGGCCCATAAAACTTGGAGACAAAGAACAGACTCTTGTGGAGTACCTCATTTGGCCTACAAAATATCCCTAGCTCAACATTGCCCTCTACTGGCAACTCTGGGACATGCTGGACTTAACCAGTGAACCTTTTAACCACAGTATTGTTAAAAGACTCAATTTTCAACATTCTCTTTTTAAGGACACCATCGAAAAGCAGGTGGACTCTGATGTTTGATGTGGACAATTATGGGTTTGAAATATATTAATCCTTGATTTTAAATATGTGCATGCTAAAATGTTTAAATGAATATTTTTTCTTGCATATTAATTTAAAAGCACTAGCTATAAGTGGCATGAATCACTAAAGTTAGCTTAGATGTTATACATAAGTGTATAGAGGAATATTCCAGTATTAAAATGTGTGTATTAGATTTGTAAAACATCTCTTAAATCATGTGACCGACAGTGGCCAATCTCTGCTTGACAACAGCTCTTTCAGTGTGGTAGTTATTGCAAACAAAAGCCTGTTTGTTTATTGGACTAAATTTCTTAAAACCTGCCCACGAAGGAAGCCTATTGGCTGGGGGCTCCTGTCAATCACGGAGGCCCGCAAAAGTTTCCCCAGATAAAAAGGGAACGACTCCCTCTTTCGGTCTCTTTCGCCCTCTTTTGTTTTTTTGTTTTTTTCGGGTCTGCTCTTCGGCCCTTTGTCTTGTCTTCACACCATGAGAGAACAAAGGGACATTTCTCCCACTTGTCTTTTTTGTTTTTCTTTAAACACCTAGGAACTAATCTTTCTTGAGCTCAAATTCTAAACTTGGAGTCAAACTCCATTTCTAGACGTTTATTTTTATAACTTTGTCCTGTTAAACTTTCTTTAAACTCGCCATTTTTAATCTTGACTTTATTTTTCAATTCTTTGAATTGACCAATTGACCAATTTACACACTAGAAGCTAACTTCATCTCCACAAAGTCCTAAGATCTGTTAATTTTGCTATTGGACTAGATATGTAATTATTCTAGAATTCTCTCATAAGAAGTCGTTGATCCACGGCCACGCGCAGCTGAAGAAATCAACACTCCACGAAAAGGGAGACACTTTGGCTGGACTTCAGCCATTGGAATAAAACATCAAGAATCTCATCCTGTGACAACAGCCTGCAAAGAGGACAGTCCTCGTTTGAATATTTGCTGGTCAAATATTCCGTTTTTTGGCCTTTCTCTACATCTAAAGCTTCCCAAGGACGACGAAAGAACTTGCCATCATGCATGGTCATGTAAGCTGCATTATTTATCCATCTGCTGAATCAAATGTCTGAGATTTGAGAATAATTCAATATTTGATCAGATACAAAATTAAAGAGAAATTAACATAACTCCTCTTTTCCTCAAAATTCCGTTTTTATTTTCTTAAGAGTAATCCAGAATTTTCCATATAATTAGTTTAATTTTCCCCATAAATTTGTGTTCTGTTTTCCATAATCTGTTAACTTCAAACTGGTCTAAATTCAGCATACATTTTCACCCTGGTTTTGCAAATGTCCATATTGTTACTCTATAATTTACAGGTATAATTTAATGATTAAGGCAAATCATTGCAATGCCCTTTAATCATCATTTCATTTAATAAATATGTGAAAATGAGAGAAGTTGTTGGGAATTCATTTCATTCTGAGTCTGGTTTCAAAGTTCCCAGTATCAAATTCACTAAAATTTTGAGACTGATTATTAATTAATTTATTAAGTGATTAAACAGGTATAAAGTGAAATTAAAGATTCAAGTGCTCCTTAAAGAGGAGCTGGTGCCCCTACGAGTGTTTATTAACTTTTTCTGTGTGTATGGACCCAGAGTTCATCTCAGGGCCCAATACATTAATACAAATTATTTTTTTTTTTTTTTTACCTGATCAAAATTATTAATCACACATATTGTTACACTGATCTTTTTTTTAACATTTATTTTAGCCATTGTAAGTGGGAATAAATATAGGGGTGTCCTAAAAAAGATGGGGGGTGTCCTAGTTTATTCCTCACTATTTGTTTAGAATTACATTTTACAGAAAATTTGAAAAAAGTTTAATTCATTTTTAATTGTTTAGTTGTATGACATAAATCTCCCAGCATTTTTAACATTGTTATTAAATATCCATATATCCAAATATGTAAACACACACACACACACACACACACACACACACACACACACACACACACACACACACACAGGCTTATACAGGGTGTCCTATTTTATTTTTTTTTATATATGACTATATATACACATTATTACCAACAGGACATGAAATACTAATCTAGCAGTTTGATAAACCTGACGCTCATGCTGGACAGCCTCCCAAAAATTGCTGGTATAATTAGCCACTAATAAAAACATACTAAATCAGGACAGTGATGTTTTTATAGTCACCTGAAAGAGGAGAATCTGCTTATTTTAACAACCACTCTATGGACTTCAGTTCCCAGCTGATCCATGCGTAATGAGGGCAACGTGCACCCTTCCAGCGCACACAGAAGGGAAACCCCAGTGCTGCTGCGTGTAGTGGTTTGTGTTCAGGTTTTTTTTTTTTTTTGCTTGTGATAGTTTTATCAGCATTATAAAACAGCAGATAGTTTTATGCAGTATTGCTTTATGTACCTGTGAGCTCTGCTTGGCAACAACTGGTGGTGCAGCTTCAATCATCTCTGACTGCTCAGTGTGCATTTTTTTTACTTCATGACCGAGATGTAATGATGGCTTCTTAAATGTTTGATTAGTGTTTGGATTAAACAACGAACGTGTCCGAACAGGACACAAAATGCCAAAATTATTAAATTTCAAGGAATATATCACAATAGGTCTCGGATATTTGTAAACAGGTCCCGTTAATTGACTTGATGTCGCTAGGTCCCATAAGATATAATTTAATGCACTATTTGGGCATTTTGTATAACGTTAGTTACTACAAGAAAGGCCACTGGTCGTTAAATATCAAGATAAAAATGATTTCATTGACTTTTGAGGCATTTGGTGGGCTTTTGGTGTCCCATTAAAAAACGATTTATCATTTATTTGGATGTTTTCTAGGGGGTCGGGGTCCCGTTTGGTCCGTTTGGTTCCGTTCGCTGTTTAGTCCAACCGGTCTGAGGAAGGGCAGGTGGGCGGAAACATTGCTGATAAATAATAAATAATTAATGGGAGCTTTTCGGTGTGTGGATTACGCCACACCTGCATCTCATCAAGAGGCCGCCACACCTACAGCTCATCCAGAGACCATCACTTCTGCGGCTCATCCAGAGGTCATCGCTCCTCCAGCTCATCCTGAGGTTGTAACCCCAACAGCAGGAGACCAGGAGTTAAGACAAGTACTTTTCCCCTTATTTTCAACATCAATTTTAGAAAAGACTTTCCTTGCTGCTGGTGGGGGAACCCAAGCACAGATTCCACCTGTCCCTGGGTCTTCCCCACCAGCCTCTGCTGCTGATGACTATGGTGTCACCTCACTGACCCCCTGGTCTCCTCCTTTGTCCGAGATGGCCATATTGAGGACGGAGGTGGAGGAGGCCCACGATTCACCTCAGCCACCTGCTGTTCCAAAGGCCAGTGCGTCTCCACCATCGTCTGTTCCTGAGGTCGGTGAGCTTTAGCCATCTCATCCTGAGATCTGCATGCCCCAATCATCTACCTCTGCAGTCAGTGCTCCCCAGTCATCATCGCTCTCTCTGGTCACCGCCCCCCAGTCATCATCTCCTAAGCTCGACACACCGCAGCTGCCCTCTCCTGAGTGCAACACACTGCAAGTCATCTCCTGAATTCAGAGCTCCCCTGCTGCCAACACCCCAACAGCTGTTGTATAAGCTCTACGTCCCCCAGCTGCTGCTCCATGAGTTCAGAGACCCAGTTCTGTGTTCACCCATCTGGTGGCCCAAGGCAAGGAAATGCAAGGCGAGTGCTTTACATGAAAACATTAAAGCATTACAGCAAAGTGCAAAAGGAATCTACACATTAGAAGGCCTCGAACCTCCTTTCCTTTCCTTTTATTTTTATACGTGAAATGAAAAACATGGACAATGTTTTCCAAAGACTTTGGTAGGCCACCTGATGCACCATACTCCTCCTCCGTGGTCCATGGACTTGAGTAGGCCACCTGACATGCGACTCCCCTCCATCTGGTGGTCCCAAGACTGTAGACGGCCACCAGATGAACTGTCTCTTCTCACTGGGTAGTCAACGGACTGGGGTCCACCACCGCTATCCAGCCTTGGACTGTACATACTAATTTATTGTTTTTACAGTCAAAGATATTGAAATTACGGGATCTGGTTGATTATTATACAGCACAATTAATGTTTAAAGTCAGTAAAAACTTTTTGCCACACAATATACAAACTCTTTTCAGTTAGAGAGAAGGGAAATATAATTTACGGGGGAATACAAAATTTAAAATGCACCTAGTAAGATCTACTAGGAAAGGTTTTTTATGTCTGTCTGTGTGGGGGTTAAATTGTGGAATGGGTTGGGGGAGAAACACAGGCAATGTCCAAACATCCATATATTTAAATCAACATATAAAGAAATGATTTCTGAGCAATATAAAAATAAAGGACAGTAATATTACAATGTGTCTTTAATGAAGAAAGGTTGTTATTGTGAATATACGTATATGCTTGAGTACTATTATTATTGATATCATTACTAGAATTATAGTATTAGGATTGTTGTTAGGATGGAATTACTTTAAGTATTACATAGGCCAGATGGTATTATTATTATTATTGTTGTTGTTGTAACTACCATATGGCTACCTATTATTATGGTTATTATTATTATATGGTTACTTATTGTGCCAAGGTATTGTAAAACATGTGGGATATATGGTGGTATATATGATGATTATGATGATGATAATAATATTGTCTACAATTATATTAAACATACCAGAAGTATTTATTTATTATTATTACAAATATTATTAGATGTTGGTATTCTTGTCAATATAAACTATTATTGTTGTATCATTTCTATTGTATAATTTAATTATAAGGTGTATTATATATTATGCTATTATATAATGAATGTAATTGTGAGATGAATAATGGCTAGAATGTTATTATAATGTATTGGGTATGGAGAAGGGCTGGGACTATATAAGCGTTGGCTTCTTCCTACTCCTTTTGAACATTTTATTTTTTTTGTTTTGATTTTTTGTTTTAAATTTTTTCTTTTGTCTGGATGTTCAAATAAATAAATAAAGAAAGAAAGAAAACTGGTCGAGTGGTGCAAAGCCAACAATCTCTTCCTGAACTTGGGAAAAACCAAGGAGATTGTGATCAACTTCAGGACAGGACACACACAGCATCCCCATTTGAACACCGATGTAGCAGCTGTGTAGAGTGTGAGCACCATCAATTCCACCAACACGTTAAGTGTTACAAACAACTTCTCCTTCCTCCATTCTATTACACTGAGCACCAAGCTAGAAGGTGGGAAGTACCATTTTTATATGCTCTTTGTATGACCCGGCTGGGACTTGAACCCACAACCTCCCGGTTGTGGGGCGGATGCTCTATCACTAGTTCACCACTCCGGTAAACACTAGCAGCGTTAATCATACTCACGAGTTACTTTACTTACCTTCCCCTTTCTCTCTTCACACAGGGTTGCTTATTTCCTGCAGTCTAATCCAAATCTGTTAAATTGTGGTGACCCAGCACACTGCAGATTGACTCTATTTCACACTCAGCAGGGCTGGAGGAAATGGAGGACAATTTACATATGGACAGAGAGCCCCAGGGGGCAATCAGAACAATGGACTGTGGTGTATACATCCCTGGATAAGGGAGAGGACATCTGGGCACCAGTTGGTCACGTTAATGATATGTATTGACTGATATCCTAATGTGCCATGCATTCTCTTTGTATGTATAACGTGTATAAAAGAACTTGCTATACATGCCTCAGCAGTGCAGTAGCTCACTTAGCTACAATGTGTGTCTCATTCCGTTGTCGTTGGCCTCCGTCGGTCTATGATGACCATGGAAGAGAATCCTAAACATTTGCTCTGCTGGAACAGCACCGCCTGTGGCTGAACAGGCCGATGGCACCGCCCAACCTTCCAGCGTTGGGCGTTGGTAGGATTCAAGCCTGGGCAGAAAGATATGGAGGACAAGATGTTACCCATGCAGCATGTCCCCCTCTCCACGTCACTGATGAATCCAAAGGAACAGCAGGGCTGCTATAGTTTGGCACCAGCGCCGTCGCAGGAGCTGCCAGAACAATGTTGAGCACAACAGAGAACTGCCTTAGGGGCTCCGACTCCGGATTTTTCCTCAGGGTTGACTCCCGAAGCCTTTCCCGTGACCGGGTGTGCCGCAAGGCAGCGGAGGTTTGAAATCAGGGTTTACCTTCCTCTAGATGGGCTACCTTCCCAGGTTGACGAGCCACCATCTACCCGAGGCATCTGGTTTTAAGGCGCCAAAGATCTGCCCTCGCCCCTTCTCCTATTAGTAAAAGCAGTTCCGCCGGGCTTAGAGACTAAACCACACGGGCAGGCTAGGAGTTGGACTTAGTTGTCAGAGGCTTTTCGAGACACATGCCGTAAGGAGCATTTTATGAGCACTGGGACCTTAACCCCAGTGCCGCTCCTGGCTATGACAACCTTGGAACCGTCTCATTATGTTTGAGGAAATAAAACTTTTCACCCTCCCAGCTTGTCGCATCTCGCCCGAGCTTTTTCCTCCACAAAATAAAAGTATACCTTGCACTTCACCTGTGTGGTCTCTGCTTCTGGGTTCTTGTAACAATGTGCTTAGCCTTGTACCACACAATTCATAATATTTCATGTCTTTATTAGACACATCCCTTAAACATTCACAGTGCTGCTGGAAAAAGTAAGTGAAACCTTGGATAGAATAACTAGTCAACCATCCTTTGCCATCTACAGAAGTTCTCTGATGACTCTGCGATCGTTGGCCTCATCTCCAATGGAGATGAAGCTGAGTACAGAGGACTTATCCAGGACTTCGTGGACTGGTGCCATCGGAACTACCTCCAGATCAACGTGAGGAAAACTAAGGAGCTGGTGGTGGACTGCCGCAGGCAAAGACAACCTCTCACAGCACCAGTAAGCATACAGGGAACAGACATTGAGATGGTGACATCCTACAAGTACCTGGGTGTTCATCTGAACAATAAACTAGACTGGTCACACAATACCGATGCACTCTACAAGAAGGGACAGCGCAGGCTGTTCCTACTGAGGAGGCTCAGGTCTTTTGGTGTACAAGGGGCACTGCTGTAGACATTCTACGACATGGTGGTGGCATCAGCCATCACTTTTAGAGTGGTCTGCTGGGGAAACGGCATTACAGCAGCTGATAGGAAGAGACTGAACAAACTAATCAAGAAAGCTAGCTCTGTCCTGGGGCAACGCCTTGACCCAGTGGAGGAGATAGGAGAGAGAAGGATGGTGGCTAAACTGTCATCTTTGCTGGAGTCCGAGTCCCACCCTATGCAGGACATACTGAACCCACTGAGGAGCTCATTTAGCAGTAGACTACATCATCCTAGGTGTGCAACCGAGAGGCTTTGCAGGTCCTTCCTACCTACGGCTGTCAGACTGTATAACCTAAGCAGGGCTGTTCACAGAGATAGCAAAAAAAACGTGACGACCTAATAGTATTGAATGCAAAAGATGCAATAGACTTACACAATGGTCCCCTCCAGTATACAACTAGGACAATATCAGTCGCTACGGAGGGTGACAATATGTATGAATACATATTCATACTATGTAGGATAACTAAGTACACGGTTATGCTGTTTATTCCATCTAGCTACAATGCTCCGCACTGTGTATATATATTTATACACTACCGTTCAAAAGTTTGGGGTCACCTCAGACAATTTTGTGTTTTCCATGAAAAGTCACACTTTTATTTACCACCATGAGTTGTAAAATGAATAGAAAATATAGTCAAGACATTGACAAGGTTAGAAATAATGATTTGTATTTGAAATAATAATTTTTTCCTTCAAACTTTGCTTTCGTCAAAGAATCCTCCATTTGCAGCAATTACAGCATTGCAGACCTAACATGATTGCACAAGGGTTTTCTAATCATCCATTAGCCTTCTGACGCAATGAGCAAACGCACTGTACCATTAGAACACTGGAGTGATAGTTGCTGGAATTGGGGCTCTATACACCTATGTATATAAGTGAAGCAACAGGACCTGTAGCACTGATTGCACCAAAAACCAGACATTTGCAGCTAGAATAGTCATTTACCACATTAGCAATGTATAGAGTGTATTTCTGATTAGTTTAAAGTTATCTTCATTGAAAAAAAGTGCTTTTCTTTCAAAAATAAGGAAATTTCTAAGTGACCCCAAACTTTTGAACGGTAGTGTATATTTATGTGTACATATGTATATTCACTGCTGTTATTTTTCTTATCTTCTTAATTATTGCTCTGAGTGTTGCTATCCCTGTGCTGTTGCAATCCTGGAATTTCCCCATTGTGGGACTAATAAAGGCTTATCTTATCTTATCTTATCTTAACACAAAATCATGTAAGGAATTACCTCAAGAGAGCCATTCACACAAGATATCCTATGATATGGCTAAACTGAAGCACTTCTGTAAGAATCGTCCAAAATTCCTCCTGAACATTGTGCAGCAGCTAATGGAAACGTTCGTTGGAGGTTATTGCTGCTAAAGAATGGTTGACTAGTTATTCTATCCAAGGTTTCACTTACTTTTTCGAGCAGCACTGTGAATGTTTAAGGGATGTGTCCAATAAAGACATGAAATATTATGAATGTTTGTGTGGTACAAGGCTAAGCACATTGTGCTTGTCTATACTTGGGACATGTAGATGTAGAGTAGATCATATTTTATGACTAATTAATCCAGAAAACCAGGAAGATCCGAAGGGTTCACATAATTTTTCTTCCAGTTATATTCATTTTTTTTTTTTTACATCGATGGGAGATCCATCCATCCATCCATCTTCTTCCGCTTAATCCTTTTTGGGTTGCGGGGGCGGAGGGGGGGAGGGTGCTGGAGCCTATCCCAGCATCTTTGGGCGAGGGACAGGGTACACCCTGGACAGATCACCAGTCCATCGCAGGGCCATGGGAGATCCACAATTAATAATATTTAATTATGGATTCTGTTTCTGATGAGCAGAGTATGAAGACAAGAGTCCTATCTAAGTTTTGCAACCCAAAGATTAGCAATATTACATGGTCCAGTACCAACAAAGTATGTGAATGGAAACAGGTTAAACAGAAACAAAAGTTAATAGTAGCTGTAGCTCAGGTTTCTATTAGAGCTGAAGACTGTACACTAAGCTTATCATGAACTTAAGAGATCCTTAAAATATTGAATAATTTGACTTGTTGCTTCCTTTATTAAGCAAAGATAAAGCTTTAGTCAGAGGAGGGATTGGATATGCTTGATTCTCACTAGAGTGGGACTTGCACTTGTCTTACTTTCCACCTATGAACTTCTAGAAACTGTATACTCTCAAGATTCATCATAAAGAGTTTTTTCATTTTTTCAAATGCATTTCTTTTCCTTCAGTGAGCCTTGCGTCCAGGCATTGAGTCAAAGTAATGACATGGTTAATAGACCCAGTGAGCAGACTCGGACTCATAGATAGATCCATCCATCCATCCATCCATCTTCTACCGCTTTTCCGGAGGTCCGGGTCGCGGAAGCAGTAGTTCAAGCAGAGAAGCCCAGACTTCCCTCTCCCCAGCCACCTGCTCCAGTACTCCAGAGAGGATACCAAGGTGTTCCCAGGCCAGCTGGGAGACATAGTGTCTCCACCGAGTCCTGCGTCTGCCCCGGGGTCTCCACCCAGTGGGACGTGCCTTAAACACCTCAAGTGGGAGGCGTCCAGGAGGCATCCTAATCAGATGCCCACACCACCTCAACTGACTCCTTTCAATGTGGAGGAGCAGCGGTTCTACTCTGAGCCTCTCCCGGATGACTGAGCTCCTCACCCTATCTCTGAGGGTGAGTCCAGCAATCCTATGGAGAAAGCTCATTTCAGCCGCTTGTATCCGCGATCTTGTTCTTTACCTACCTAGACAGATACAATTATGTTTTATTGAACAACAATGAATGTAACCACCTCCATATGTTAGAGAGCACAGACTTGACTGATTATCTACAATGAACATTGACCTCTTCATACTGTAATGCTTACTCTTTGCTCCTTTCGCAGTGCATAAGTTAATGTTTGATCTAAGTATATGCCTTTAATTGCTAAGGCCAAGCCCTGTTTATTGGAGGTAACTTACGTGACTGTGTACAGATTAGTCTGTGTGGACCAGAGGGAGAGTCACTCAAAGACTCATCTCTACCAGTGAAGCAACAGGACCTGTAGCACTGATCAACAGAAGCAGCTACAATGCCTAAGAAGTCAGGCCTGTCCAAGGCAGTCGCTGTCATCTTTGTTGTGCTGACCGTCTCTGCAGTTGCCGCAATGATCACCATGGCTGCTGTGTACAAGATTTGGATTGACGACCACCTCCCAACAATCCGGCCAACTGACTCAAGCACAACTACACCACCACCACCGGTCATGCGGCTGCCGAAGAACCTGATACCCCTGAAATACGAGATCTTTCTATGGCCTCGCCTCTACAACAAAACCTCAATTAGTGACAATGATGTAATAACTCCAAACCAGATGCTGCACTTCACTGGAAACTCCACGGTCTTTTTTAAATGTGTGCAGAATACTTCCAGCATCTACCTCCACAGCAAGGACCTGAAAGTTACTAATGAATTGGTGAAAAATAACAACAAACATGAAGGGGTTGACATCTTAAAAATCAACCGCCCCAGTGATGGAAGTGATTTTTTTCAGGTTAAGTTGCATTCTAGCTTAACTGCAGGAGAGACTTACAGTTTATCTCTGGATTTTGAAGGGGAGCTTTCAGAGAACATGGAAGGGCTTTACATCAGCTCATATGTAGAAGGTACTCCAGAGTATGAGGGTGATCCAAACGTAGACAGGTGAGTGAAAATGGTGAGAGTGATGTAAAAACACAAACAGGCTAAAAGACTGTCTTGGAAAAAATACACCTAAGAAGGTATCATGGAAAGTGAAAGAGCTACTGACAACTGACCAAAAATAGTTTTTTCCTCTGTATTTTAACATATTAAAAAATACAATATAGAAAAAATTTAATGTAAATATATAAATGTTTGTAAAGTTTTAACACAATTTTTTTTTTTGACATTTCAAGAAGTGTAGTAGGTCAAAGGAAAGAAAGAAATGAAATCCAATTCATGCAACTTTAAGTATTATAAATTAGCAGTCCTAAACACCAAAATACAGGGGAAAATCTGATCTGAGCAATAAAATCTTAAAACAGTTATGGGCTAGATTTCTCAAAATGTAGTGTCGTTGTGTTGGTTTGAGTTCTACGTAAACTTCTCTCAAAAAATGAAGTTAATCTTGATTTTGTGTGTCAGAAATTAATTTGCTTAAGTTCATTTCCTTTTGTAATCAAAGCAAAAACTGACAGTTTTGAATTAATTTGTTAACCACAAATTGATCATCATTGTTACAGTTTTAATGGAAGTATATGGGGGAAACCCTATCCAGATAAAAACCAAATAGCTTCCTTGTTATAAGTGGTAAGAATTGATGATGATTTTTTTCTGGAAACCAGCTGAGCTCAAGTACCTCACAGGATCATAGAATCAAAAAGTGATCAAATTATAACTGGACTGGAATTCATTAGCCACCAAGAGTCCAAAAAAATACAGACTGAAGAGCAGGATTATTTCTGTCTTATTGATAATAATAATAATAATAATAATAATAATAATAATAATAATAATAATAATAATAATAATAATAACATTTTAAAGAAAGTCTAACTTTGAGCCATTCAGTTTTGTACAACTTCCGTCTGTCAATAAAAGCACTAACATTTGTCTAGACAGTTCAAAAATACAGATATGAAATGTGTGTTGGAGGACAAAGTATTTAGATATTTAATTATTGCTAAAAACTCCATTACAAGTAGACCCACTTCAAAACCCAACTGTACAGGAGGATAATAATGAACCTAGATTCTATGTAAAGCATTTTCAAAGACAGATATGGGCAGAATATATAGCTGGTTTTCTATAAATCAGATGACCACAAAGAACAGGAAAAACTTCCACACAGTGGAACTAACTAAAGACATTTTGCGGTCTTTAGTTGGGCAGTCATCAACAGAACCATGATATCAAACCACAACCTTTTGTAATATTCATTACAAACTGGTTTATAGTTTGTACAACAGAACATTTCACCAACTGCTCTTGTGCTCATTTTCAGTGCAAACTTCTTGCGCACTTCTGACTTTCATTAATTCATATGTGGTTTTCCTTCAGTACTTTGTGCTGGGTTTTCCTAATTTAGGAACACTTCTCCACTGCCAAGCACAGAGCCTGCTGTGTCTGTTAATGTTTAACTTCAAATCACCAACTTATTGGTGCTGTGATCATAGTTTTATTCACATTGTGTTTAGACTTTGATTCTTGTTGATGTGATTTCCAGTAACTGCGTGTCAAGGTTTAGATAACAACAGGCCACCATGACTGAGAATATTAAACCAAAGTTTCTGCAACTGTTGTGTATATATACAGAATGATAAACAAAGGTTTCTGCTGCTGAACATAACAGTACATTTCAAACTTCTTGAAAGAAATCATCATATTATTTGGATCCATCTATGCATCCATCCATCTATCACTTTTCCGGAGGTCCCGGTCATGGAGGCAGCAGTTCAAGCAGAGAAGCCCAGACTTCGCTCTCCCCAGCTGCCTGCTCCAGCTCTTCAGTGAGGATGCCAAGACGTTCCCAGGCCAGCTGGGAGACGTAGTCTCTCCAGGATGTCCTGGGTCTGCCCTGGGGGTCTCCTCCCAGATACCATCATCAACTGCCCATACCACCATCCAGCATCAACGGCTGCACGGTGGCGCAGTGGTTTAGCACTGTGGCAGCACAGTTTTACTCTCGGCCGGGGGATCGCGGGGATCATGAGATCGTGGGTTCGATCCCAGCCCCCGACCAACAGTGAGCTGTGTGGAGTTTGCATGTTCTCCCCGTGTTGCGCGGGTTTACTCCGGGATTTCTCCGGTTTCCTCCCGCATACCAAAAACATGTAGGTTTAGGGCGCTCGCGCACGCAGCGACCAGCAGCCAGTGGCTTGTCACCAGACTGCAAACCAAGTCTACCTACGGGTACAAATAAGTAACAAAAAAAAAAAAAAAACTGGCTGCTTTCAATGGGCAGCAGTGGTTCTACTCTGAGCCTCTCCTGGATGACTGAGCACCTCGCCCTATCTCTATTATTTCTTGGTTATTAAACTTTGATCAACTAATAAAGCAATATATTACAAGAGGGGTGTGGTACTGATGAATGCCACTGTGGTCATTCAGTCGTAGGCCCAACACAGCACCACAATCAGCATCATAAAGAAGAGAATCGGCTTATTGTTGTGGTGATCCGCTCTGTGTGCCTGCTGCACTAATTTTCTCCACAGCTGTGTGCACACTTGCTCCTCCAATTAGGCAGCCTTCTTTAGGAGCGCTGCCTCTCATTCTGCACGGAGATGTCAACGCTCCATTTGGATGAAAGACCTCTGTGCAAGAGTCTACTTCTCCTTTGGCTAAGGAGTCTCGCCTCCCTCATCTTTCCTGCTCACCTGATCATGTGGGAGTTTCGTCTCCCCAACTCCACATAAGCCACCCTAAGAAATTCATTCTCTGTGGTCCATCCCTCTATCTTCCCTGTGTGCAGATGGATCCCTCTGGACAGACTTCCTTGTCCTGGTGGCGGACTGGGACAGCTAATTCCACCCCACTTCCCACCCAGCATTCCCATTTGACCCCAGTCCCCACTCCCTCCCGTTTCAGTGGCAAGTTAGGGGAGGCACGGGGCTTTCTGTTGCAATGCAGTATTGTGTTTCAGCGGGTGCCGGGGGATTTTCCCACGAATCATAGCCGTATTGGTTATGTGGTTAATTTGCTGGAGGGGCGGGCCTTAGCTTGGGCTTACGCCATCATGGCTCATCCCGATTATTCTAGTTAAACATATGACCGTTTTGTGGCAGAGTTTAATGAGGTATTCGACCACTCCGAACGGAACAATGTGCTCACCACTCGGTTACTTAATCTTAAACCGGGGACTAAATCTGCCGCTGATTATTCAGTTGATTTCCGGGTGGTGGCAGTGGAGGTTGGGTAGGAGGATGCCTCCCTCTGCAGTATTTTTGTATGGAGCCTTAGCCCTAGTCTGCAGGATGAATTGACCCAGATCGAAAAGCCTTCTAAGTTGAATGAGCTAATCTCCCTCGCCATTAATATTGAAAGCCGGTTGAGGGAACGAGCTAACAAGCATCAGCCTCCCGGTAGCTCTGGCGCTCAGTTTCGCTGCTCCCCACAGTCTCCCTTGCTGGTCCTCCCTCCCTCTGATTTCCTTGAGGCTGAGGAACCCATGGTAACGGGCCAATCTAAGTTGCCACTGGTGGAGAGACAATGTCGCCGTGACCTCGGCTTATGCTTATGCTGTACAAGCGAGGAACACAAACTTGCCTCTTGCCCAAGCTGCCAAAAGGGGGGTTCCATGTGTCACAGTAGGGGGACTCACGGACATACCTTAAGTCAAATCCCTCACTAGGTTTATACTCCCCATCCTCTTTCAACACAATCACAATGAAATATCCACTCACACTCTCATTGATTCTGGGGCCGAGCAGAGCTTTATTTCGGAGAGTCTGGCAACCCAGCTGGGGCTCCAGCGCTATCATCTGAAGACTCCTTTGAAGTTGATTGTCCTGTCTAAAGTTTCCCTCGCCATCGTGGCTAAACAGACTGCCCCTGTCTCGGTTCTGGTGTTAGGTAACCACCGGGAACAAATTAGTTATTTTTTGCTCTCTGTATCTGCCTCTCCCATCATTCTGGGTTATCCCTGGCTCAGGCTGCACAACCCCGTTATTGACTGGCGGACAGGAAGTACTGTTTCTTGGAGTTCATTTTGTTTGAATGCCTGCCTGCAGTCTGCTGCCTGTTCCCCATCTGCGCCCTTCTGCTCTCCTGATTCACCTCCACCTGATCTCTAACTAACTAACTAACTAACTAACTAACTAACCTACACTTATATAGCGCTTTTCTAGTCACAAAGACCACTCAAAGCGCTTTCATTAATACTAACCCTCTATTCTAAGGGCCTATAGGAAACAGATATCTAGGGACAATTTAGAACAGCCAATTAACTTAACATGCATGTTTTTGGCATGTGGGAGGAAACCGGAGAAATCCCAGAGTAAACCCACGCAACACGGGGAGAACATGCAAACTCCACACAGATCACTGTTGGTCGGGGGCTGGGATCGAACCCACGATCCCACGATCCCCACAATCCCCCGGCCAAGGGTAAACTGTGCTGCCGCAGTGCTAACCACTGCGCCACCGTGCAGCCGTGCAGCCATCTCTCCTTAGTGCCTCCTGAATACCATGATCTAGGTCCCGTTTTCAGCAAAGGGAAGGCACTATCACCCCCCCCACCCCTATGATTGTGCCATTAACCTCCTGCCGGGGGCTCCATTACCATCCATCCGGCTCTATAGCCTCTCTGCCCCTGAGCGAGAGGAGATGGACAGATACATCAAGGAGTCCTTGAGCTCTGGCATTATCAGGCCCTCAACCCCGCCCCCATCCTCGGCGGTGGGGGCGGGGTTCTTCTTCATGAGTAAAAAGGATGGTTCACTCAGATCATGCATTGATTTCAGGGAACTGAATGATATCACTGTCAGAGACAAATACACTCTCCCCCTTATTAACACCGCTTTTGATTCACTCCATGAGGCCACAGTGTTCACCAAGCTGGATCTCCGCAGTGCCTATAACCTGGTTCGTATCAAAGAGGGGAATGAGTGAAAGACTGGGTTCCGTACCCCTAGTGGTCATTTCAAGTACTTGGTAATGCCTTTTGGGTTAACCAACGCACCTGCGGTGTTTTAACAACTCATTAATGATGTATTAAGGGACTTTCTGGATTCTTTTGTATTTGTGTATCTCGATGACATTCACATCTTTTCCTGGTCTCTAGAAGAACATCGAGTGCACGTCAGACGGGTCCTGCACCGTCTGTTGGAGAACCAGTTATACATAAAGGCGGAGAAGTGCGAGTTCCACACTGTTTCCACCACTTTCCTGGGGTTTGTCATTTCCCATAAGAAAATCATAGCAGACCAAGAGAAGGTAAAGACGGTGGTGGAGTGGCCAGTCCCATCCTCTCGTAAACAGTTACAACAGCTTTTGGGCTTTGCCAGTTTCTATCGGTCTTTTGTCAAGGACCACAGCATTATTGCCCTACCTCTCACCCGCCTCACTTCTACCGAGGTGCCATTTCGCTGGACTGAAAAGGCTGAGGCGGCATTTGTTAAACTGAAATCTGTGTTTTCTTCTCCCCCTATTTTGGCCCAGGTGGAACCCTCCCTGCAATGCCTGATGGAAGTGGACGCCTCGGACTTTGGGGTTGGAGCGGTGTTGTCCCACCGCTCCCCCGCTGCCGACAAGGTCCGCCCCTGCACTTTCTTTTCCCGTCATCTGTCACCTGCAGAGACGAATTATGACATAGGGGACAGGGAGCTGCTGACAGTTACATTGGCCTTGGGGGAGTGTTGCCACTGGATGGAGGGCGCCTCTCAGACTTTTGTCTTTTGGACCGATCAGACTTTTGTCTTCTGGACCGATCACAAAAACCTGGAATATCTTAGGATGGCCAAACGACTGAATTCTAGACAAGCCCGCTGGTCCCTGTTCATTGGCAGATTTAACTTTATAATCACCTACCACCCAGGCTCGAAGAACACCAAGCCTGACGCGCTCTCCAGGCAATTTTCTCCTGAAGCAGCTGAGATGATGCCACACCTTCATGCATTATTGGCACACTCACATGGGACATCAAGGAGAAGGTTAGGAGAGTGCAGGAGACTGAGGCCAACCCGAGCGGGGGGCCAGCGGGACGGATGTATGTGCTCTCTTCAGTCTGGTGTGAAATTATTGGTTGCACTCCTTCAAGATTGTGTTTCACCTTAGAGTAGTGTGCACCGTGGCCGAGTTACAGAGGACCTTCTGGTGCCCTTCATTGCGAAGGGACGTCGGAGAGTTCATCCGAGCCTGTCCCCAGTGTGCAAACTGCAAGTTATCCTCCTCTCCCCCTTTGGGCCTATTGCATCCTCCTCCCCATCCCTAGCAGACCCTGGTCCCATGTGGTCCTGGACTTTGTGACCGGTCTCCCCTCCTCTGCAGGTCACACTGTTATTCTCACCATTGTGGATAGATTTTCCAAAGCTGCTCACTTCATTCCCCTGCAGAAGCTCCCTGCAGACAAGGAGATGGCTGACATCCTCGCTCTGCATGTGGTGCTGCTTCATGGTATTCCAGCAGACATCATGTCAGACTGCGTAGCCCGAGTTCATCTCTCAAGTTTGGTGAGCCTTTTGCAAGGCTATTGGGGCCACGGTGAGCCTGTCTTCTGATTATCATCCACAAAGCAAGGGCCAGTGTGAACGCTCCAACCAGCATCACGGCCTCCAATCCAATGTCCTGGAGCTCCTACTCACCTTGGATTGAGTATGGGCACAATTCCGCTGTCTCTACTGCTACTGGTCTCTCTCCTTTTGAAGCATCCTTTAGGTTACAACCCCCCTTTGTTTCCAGAGGAGGAGGAGGAGATTGCCATGCGGTCCAGACCTACGTAAAGCACTGCTGCTGGCTGTGGAGGGCTACCAGGGCCGCTTTGTAACGCATGGCGAGCCACAACTCTGACATCGCCAACCACCGCAGGACCCTGGCTGTGCCCTTTAGGGTTGGACAGCAGGTATGTTTATCGACCAGGAATATTAACCTGAAGAGGGAATCCAAGAAACTTTCATTGCACTTTATTGGTCCGTATACTGATCAGACCTAAATGAAACAGTCATTGTTGCTCACGACAGACTGCTATGATGATGATGATGATGATGATGATGATACTATTACTCACATTGTCAACCCAGTGGCTGTGCATCTGGCTCTTCCCCCTTCCCTCCGCATTTGTCCCACCTTCCATGTCTCTCAGGTGAAGCCATTTGTATCCAGCCCTCTGTGCCCCCCTCCCAAGACTCTGCCCCCGCCGGTGATGGTTGATGATGGCCTCGCATATCCGGTCAGCCATATTCTGGACGTCCGACACAGGGGTCTTGGCCTACAATATCTTGTGGTCTGGGAGGGATATGGTCCAGAGTGGAGGTCCTGGGTGCGTCCTTCCTTCGTGATGGACCCGCAACTTATTAGGGAGTTCCACCGGACGCACCTGGGTAAGTTGGATCGGCTGCTGAGAGGCGTCTCGTAGGGGGGGAGTACTGTGGTGATCTGCTCTGTGTGCCTGCTGCCCTATTTGTCTCCACAGTTGCGCGGACACCTGCTTCTCCAATTAGGCAGCCTTCTTTAGGAGCGCTGCCTCTCATTCTGCATGGAGACATCAGCACTCCATTTGGATGAAAGACCTCTGTGCAAAAGTCTACTTCTTTGGCTAAGGAGTTTCACCTTCCTCATCTTTCCTGCTCACCTGATCGTCTGGGAGTTTCATCTCCCCAACTCCACATAAGCCACCCTAAGAAATTCATTCTCTCTGCTCCATCCCTCTATCTTCCCTGTGCACAGGGGGATCCCTCTGGGCAGACTTCCTCCTCCTGGTGGTGGACCGGGACCCTCACCTGCACTCGGAGGAAACACTGGTTTTTATGAACGGACTATTCTTCTCAGGAGCACTTGCATCTTTAACTCCAGCACTAACACGCGACGGACCGAGGCACTGGCATACGGTGCTGTTTGGATGTTCTTCAGCGCCTCAACTATTCACCTTCACCGTAAGACTAATTAACCACTTGTTAATTCAATCAGTTTACTGAACGCTTATACTCTTGTCTCTCCTCTCTTCTAGGGTTGCAAGACTTGTCCTCATTCTGCTCGTCCTCCTGCACTCATTCTCATTTACACTCTCACACACACTCACACATGAATTAAATAAAGATAACTGTGTTTAATCTGAGCCTGTGTCTGCATTTGGGTTTGTCCGAAACATATCAATTTTTATTTCATATATAATAAACGTCTAATCGTTTTGGGTCAAAGGGAAGCTGAACCTATCTTCTGGGCACTGGGATACGCTGGACAGATCACCAGCCTATTGCAGGGTGAACACAGAGAAACCAAACAACCATTCACTGTCACATTGTACAAAAAAAAAAGCTATACAAACCTACCTGGCCCAATGTGCACCCCTTGTTACATCATGAATTAACTGTGATTAACCACATTCTTTGTTATGACCCGAGCGCTAATGTTATTTGCGCTCGGGCTATTCCTGTTAGGTCTTGATAGTGGCTCTCCAAGCTCCTATTGTGACAGCGCTCGGGGAGGCTTCCGCTCAGCTGTCAAGACCTGAACAAGACCTGAACAGCTGTTCTGCATTTGCGGTCGTTAGCGGCCGGCTTCTTAAGCCGACGCTAGCGGCTGCATCCTTGCAGCAGTGTCCGTCGCTGATCGTCGGAGCGATCGTACTATATGGATTATTCTACATTGCCCGTCTGTGGTGTGACCGTCTTATCCTGTGGACCCGCGAGTGAGCTTGTTAGCCTTACACCTCCCTGTGTGTAGACTTGCTTGTGCCATAGCCTCAGCGGCTTGTATTATTGTGACTTCACCGTGAATAAAGACACTAACACAACTCTCTGGTGATGGTGTGATGTCTTATGGTGGCTCGCGAGGGCCACCGCTTGACAGTACACTGCTGCCAAAAACGGCGTTTTTACGGTGACGCCAACCCAAGACGCCTTTCGCCAGTGAGGTTGTGTTAATTGGCCATTGCCCCTTTTTCTTGTCTGGGTACGGTGTGCTGGAGGAATGCCGTCACGGAGGGGCTGCGTTCAGAGTCCGAGCCACGAGCTGGCGGATGTCCTGGAGTATGTGGATGAGACGCTCATCTCTGCTTCCTTCCTCGATTATGACCACAGCGTACTCTGGTACCTGGACTGTGCTGAGGACTCGCTCAATCATCTTTCTCTCCACTACGCCGACCACCCGGAAGTCGCCGCGAGGAGGGATGACATCACCGCGCAACGCGAGATACTCCGTATGATGGAAGAGGAATACGGCAAGAAGCAGAGGAGAAGGTGTTCACACTCCTCGTTTTGGGATCCCGTTCTTGTCCTTGATCCACTCCAGGAGTTCGCACCATCCAGGGGTCGTCGTAGACATCGGCGCCGCGGCCAAGGGCAGCCCCAGCAAGCTCCTGTTCCGGATCCAGTTCCGGGCCACCGGAGTGACCCAATCAACCAGCCAGCTGCTGTGTGTGACAAGAGTCCTGCTTCAGTGAGCCCCGTCCATGGGTCCTTGAGAGCGGCTCCCCTTTGTCCTCCTGGGGGGCCCTCTGTTACCATCCAGTGGGAGAAGGAAGGAGCAATGCCCCCTACAGCTGGCACCACCCTCCCTCCAGGAGACAGGCAAGTTCATGTTCACTCCCCTACTTATAATAGTGATCTGTCTTGTCTGACTCCTGGGGGTGGAGTTCGGGGTTTGCAGCCCCCCGAGCTCCCACCACCAGCTGTAGTCATCTGTTCTGAACCTGCTTCCTCTGTGTTTTCCTCCGCTGAGCGGTCCTCGGTGTTAGGTCTACGTCGTCGAGCGAGGAGGAGGCCTGCGGCTCAGGGAATAATCCCGGCCCCGCAGCCACGTTTTGGACAGAGGAGATGAGCGGACTGCAGTGTGGAGCCTGAGCCAATGAGGAAGCGTCCCCGGGTCTCCACGGAGAAGCAGCCCAAGCCAGCGGGTCGAGGGTCCCCTGACGCCACGCCATGTGGGTTATCGGTGTGGACATCAGCGCGAGAGGATCCAGCTGTGATCCAGTGGGGGTCCGACGCGGGTGCTGCTGTGGCCCAATCGGGGTCCGACGCGGGTGCTGCAGTGACCCAATCGGGGTCTGACAAGACCCAGCGGGGATCCGATGCAGGTGCTGCTGTGACCCAATCGGGGTCCGACGCGGGTGCAGCTGGGACCTAATTGGGATCCAATGCAGGTGGAGCTTCAACAGTCGCATCGGTGTGGATCAAGGTCGGTGGAGGAGCCGCAGACCCTTCGCCGCCTGATGTGATGTGGGCTCATCATCACGATTATTCCCCTCTCAGGAGCCACCAGCTGGGGTCATCAGCGCTGGGAGCCGTTGGAGGTTTTCTTCCTGCAGGCTGGCGCTCCCATGTAGTTTGTTCATCGGGGAGGCTGCCGCATGCTGTTTCTCCATGGTTCTGGTGGCTGAGGGATGTGGGTCGGCCACCCGAGGAGCTGTTTTGCCTGTTCGGCGCCTTGGGCCGGCCACCCGATGAACTGTGTTTGTTACTGGGTGGCCTGGTACGGCCGCCGGAGGACTTGACTCTCGGGGCCAGGGACTGGGTCAGGCCGCCCGACCATGTACTGTTTCCAGTGACCACCCGTCGGCCATCGGATGCAGGGAGACCGCCAGAGCTTTGCCTGGGGCTTTTGGTCTCTGCCTGTCATCGTCTGTTTGGACTGTACGGTGTGAGGGTCATTTGGAACAATAAGATTGCCGCATGTGTAAGCTGATGAAACAAGAGGACTACCTGATCCATTAAATGTAATGCTGTGTTTGTGCAGGACAGCCTCTGTTCACAGCAGGCACATGTGTATATAGAATGATCTTGTAAATAATGATGCTGTGTTGATGGTCTTTATTCAACACATTCCAATGGTAACGTGCGTGTGCGTGCTGCACAGTACATATTAAGTTTGTCTGACTAAACTCAGCCATTTAAGACATTGTATTTGTTATCACAACAACCTTTTCTGCCTCTTTCTTTGTTACTGCAGTTGTCACGTTGCTTTTGCCTTTGTGTTATGTAAAATTTAACACTGCATTGGAATCAAATACCAGTGGCTTGATATATAGTATGTTATTTTGTGGGTTTTCATAGGCACTCTGGTGTTCGAAGATGATGTTTGGGGTTTTTTGGGGTTAAACGGTACTTTGAATGAATGAATGAATTTATTTCGGATAGTACAGTACAGGTTAAAAGAAACTGTATAATATAACAACAAGGTCAAATTAGTCAAAGACTCCTCCTACTATACAATTCCACGTAAGTTATCCGAAATGGGTGATGGGTGAAGCTGCAGCTTATATTGCCCACCCATATTCCATCCAAGAATTCAAAGAGAAAAAAAAACAAGAGAAAACAAGACAAGAGCGATTACAATTTAAAACAAAGCTAAGACAAAATGTGACTGAGAGAAAAAGAAAACTAAGCTAGGCTAAGTTAAGCGGTTACTATTCAAAAACAAATCTAAGACAAAATGTCACAGAGAAAAAAAGAAAAAAAGAAAAAAAAAAACTAAGCTACAACACAACACAGGCTGGATATGTCAATCCTTATGTGAGTTTACATGTCGTCTTGTAAATATGTTTGGAGATAAATATGTTTGCATTCTTCACTTTTGTGAAGAATGCAGCAGAGGTTTCATGCACTTGGGTACTTAGAGGCATAAACTGATCCATTGTGACATTTAGGGGTTTTGTGTGGGAACTGCGTGGAAGGACCTTCACTCAGATGAGTTCCTTATGACCACATGAAGTCATGGGCTGCACGGTGGTGCAGTGGTTAACACTGCGGCAGCACAGTTTACCCTCGGCCGGGGGATCGCGGGGATCATGAGATCGTGGGTTCAATCCCTGCCCCCGGCCAATAGTGATCTGTGTGGAGTTTGCATGTTCTCCCCGTGTTGCGTGGGTTTACTCCGGGATTTCTCCGGTTTCCTCCCGCATGCCAAAAACATGCAGGTTAGGGATACGGGGCGCTTGCGCACGCAGTGACCGGCAACTGGTGGCTTGTCACCAGACTGCAAAACAAATCTACCTACGGGTACAAAATAAGTACAAAAAAAAAAAAAAAAAAATGTATATTGGAGTTAAACAGTTTGTCTGTGGTCACTGTGGGAAAACCTTCTGTGTCTGGTAAATTATGCTTTGTATGGTTTGTGCCTCGTGTATTGTAACTCTTGCCCTATTTGTTTCGTTGTTTTCTGTGGGAATGTGATGGATGTGTTGTTTTCTTTTTTTCTGGGGCCTTTTTGGTGTTTGTTTCACTCCCTTCTTGCCTGTTCCTCCATTCACTCGCCCTGTGGGTGGGTGGGTGGGTGGGGGGCTAGGTGTTACTGGGCGTTCGGAGCCTGCCTTTGAGGGAGGGGTACTGTTATGACCCCAGCACTAATGTTATTTGCGCTCGGGCTATTCCTGTCAGGTCTTGACAGCAGCGTTATTATTCCGGCTCTCCGAGCTCTTATTGTGACAGCGCTTGGGGAGGCTTCCGCTCAGCTGTCAAGACCTGAACAGCTGTTCTGCATTTGCGATTGTTAGCGGCCGGCTTCTTAAGCCGACGCTAGCGGCTGCATCCTTGCAACAGTGTCCGTCGCTGATCGTGGGAGCGATCGTACTATGTGGATTATTCTACATTGCCCGTCTGTGGTGTGACCGTCTTATCCTGTGGACCCGTGAGTGAGCTTGTTAGCCTTACGCCTCCCTGTGTGTAGACTTGCTTGTGTCATAGCCTCAGCGGCTTGTATTATTGTGACTTCACTGTAAATAAAGACATTAGCACAACTCTCTAGTGATGGTGTGGTGTCTTATGGTGGCTCGCAAGAGCCACCACTTGACATTCTTTCCAAAGCAAAGCTCAATTTCACTAGCCGCATCCAAGCCTGATTACTTCCAGGCCTGTATGAAGAAATCACTTAAATAGAACATTTTATTCCACAAGGGGGGCAGCAGATATAAACTTGCATAAACTCCATAATGTAACCCTTGCCTTATGTTAATGAGGTAAGGGAAATTATTAAGTGTAGACCAGTTGCTAGGTTCGTAAGGGTTACAATAGGGAATTAAAATGAGTGTGGAATGAAATAGCTGGAAGCAAGAAATGAGCAATAATGGTTGTTATTTGTAGAGATAAAGCGAACAATATATACAAACAATTTACTACTATACAAAAATAACAACGGCCGGCATGAAATAAAACCCCAAAAATGTCCTACTGAGCTCAGTGTTTGTTTGTCCTTTTGGTTTAGTCGTTTGACCAGTCAAGATATCTTGTATCTCCAGACTCAGGTTTCTTTTCCTCTTTTAAAGCGGCAGCTTGAGTTGTTACCACTTTGAATGTTGTGCACTGGAGAGAGGAAGGATGTTCTTCAATCGAGATCTTGGTCAGATCTCGGTTCAGTCTCGGTTCAGTCTCG